>QLPN01001200.1:589-35089 GCA_003314395.1 Albatrellus ellisii
GGCTCAGCCACAAGCACGAAATGAACAAGGTGTAAACAAAGGTAAATAAGAGCGAGAAAAGGGAGTCCTTGCTAATTGTATAGTAATAGTCCTTAGCAAGTAAATGTTGTGAATAAATAAATAAATAAATAAAGATAAAGAGAAAAAGATAAGTCTAATATAGTACTTGGAGCTAAGCTCACGCTTAAGTATGTAAATACTTAAGTACTATAAAAGAGAAAAGAAAAGGATAAGTCCTTACTAAGTAAAGTGGAGCTAAGCTCATACTTGTAGTAATAATACTACACTTTACTAGTAAGTAAGATAAAGGAAAAAAGAAAAAGAAAAAAGAAATGCGTTACGAGGTGCCAAAGCAAGTGCCTCGTAACAATTTCTTTTTGATAAGGAAAATCATGAAGCCATAGGCAATTTGGAGGGTCTTATACATCCAGTCTTCAAGTTTTCTTTGATGAACTTCTCCAATTCTTGTTGTTCTACAAATGATAGGTTGTAAACCTTCCCCATATGCATCTTCACATTTGGTTTTAATTCAATAGCATGATCCCATATATTTTTTGGAGGCATTTCATCAAATGATTCCTTTGCAAATACTGATTTGAATTCATGATATGCTTTGGGGACAATATCTTCAAAGGATTTTTTGATCTTCTTCTCTGCCTCTATTGCAAGATTTTGGGATATGTTTTGAATAGCAGCATTCTTCTCATCATCTCCTATCATGATGCAGAGGATATGATCTCCATTCTGTACTTCATCATCATCTTCTTCATCCACTTCAACTATTTTTGGTATTTCTTGTTTTAGTTTTTCAATCTTCTTCTTCCATTCCTTCCTTTCTTCAATGACATGTAAATGATATACTTCCTGTATTCCAGTCTATTTCTGGATTGTGGATTATAAGCCAAGTTTCTCCTAAAATTAGGTTGACTTTGCCTAGTCCTGTAACACAAAATGTCATTCTTTCTGTGTGATTTTGGACCTTGACTATCAAATCCACTGTTTCTTTGATAGATCCTTGTTCATTTCTTGATCCATCGACATTATAGACTGGAATGGATATTGGGAGTTTCTTGGTGTTAAGATGATTTGTTTTTACAAACTCTTCATCTATATAACATGTAATTGCTCCTGAGTCCAATAGTGCTTCAATTGTAACAGTTTGCCCATTTTCTAGCACTTTGATTTCTACCTTAACCATGGGTAGTTCCATCTTTACTCCCATGATTATGTGCTTTTCTTTTCTTTGAGAGGGCATACTCTCAGATGTCTCTTTCTTTTCAGTCTTCATCTCTGATGCAATGTTGTTAAATATTACTTCAACAGGGTTGCATACATTGGTGTGATCAACAGTGCCATCTTCTGGAGTAAGTACTGAAAACCTATTTTTGGACAGTCCAGTGACATCTACTGGCCATCCACCACAAAACCTGGATTCTTTCTCCTCTCTCCTTCATTGAATATCATCTTCTTGAAGTCTGCTGTAGACATCTTTCATATGTCCTCATGTATTTCCCTGATATTCCTCCTCTGAGGGCAAACATTAGCCCTATGTCCTTCCTTTCTGCAATTGAAATAAATGAGAGGTCTTCTTCTTTGCATGGCATCTACATCCATTGGAACTGTATCATTGCTTGCTTTTTGCAGGGCTGGATTTGTGGGGGTAGTTTGAGGGTGATAATTTTGATTATAGTGTGGAAATCCATATGGAGTCCCTCTTGCTTGTATCAATTGTTTGAATTCCCACATGTCTGTCCATAGTTTGAGCAATGTTTTTCCAGTCCAAATAGGTGGTTGGTGGAGGGTTGATGTTATAGATTTTCTGTAACAGGTTGCTATTGAGTCCATGGTGATAACAATCTATGAGAGCATATTCATCATATTTTGTTTTTGCCACTGTCAAAAGGAACTCTGTGGTATATTCCTCTGCCATTTTTCCCACTTGTTGCATTCAATGTAATGCCTGCTGTGCCATATGTGCTTTGTCTGGATTGCTGAATTGTTCCCATATCTTTTTGTCAAAGTCTACCCAATTAGTGAATGGCATGGAATGAAGAGGATTGAGGGGATTAGCCTTGTACAGTTGTTGTTTCATGACTTGTAAATTTCTCCATGCTTCTGCACTTCCCCCTATCATGTAGGAGAGGGTGTATGTGATACAGTCACTGTTGGTCCATGTTTTGTTTGCTGCAAATACCAAGAATAATTCTTGGATGAAGGAGTCAAGTTTGTCTCACTTCCCCAAGAATGCTGTAGGTGCAGAAACTTTTACCTGGTGTTGGACAAATACATGGCCCATTTGGGTGGCTGGCAGGCCAGAGGAATAGTGGGCTGGGCTTGCCAGGTCATCATAGCAGTGATTTCTTTCATATTTTTCACTATGTCTGTCATGGCAGTTCCCAGTTGTATGATGGCATCACTCTGTTCCTTTTGTTTCCTTGCTTGTTCTTTCAATTGATCATTCATCATCTCCATCACTTCCTCCATATCCAACAAGCACAGTCTTCTTGTTTCATCTGCATCTCTTTTTTCCCTTTCCCTTTCTTCTGAGGAATCTTCTACCATTGGTAGAGGTTCCCTCAAGTCCCATTGGCTCAGTCCTGGTTGACTCATTGTTTATTTCTGGAGATGAAGGCTTGTGGGGATGAGTTTTTATATGGGCTGGTATGGTTGAGGTAGTTTGGAAAGAAATGCCAAGGGAATTCTTCAGGGTGATCATTGTAGTAGGGATTATGAAGGTGGAAGAACCAGATGGCCTGTTGTTGGGTGTAATTGTATGCATTGGCATAGAAGCATTGGAGAGCAAGAGAAATTTGAACATGAGTAGGTGGTGAAAGAGTGCTGAATCTGGCATAGGATTTGCTAGATCTAGTCCTCTTTTCTGAGTGTAGAATGCACAGAATGGTGAAAATAAGATTGTGCAAAGTGAGAACTCACTATTCATTTTTCAAGGGAATAGGCCTTTCAACACAAAATGGAAAGAGGGATGTAGGTAAAATAAGTACTGGTATATACATGTTACTGGTACTATGAAAGAGATCTTGTTATGGTAAAAGTGCTAAGAGTGGCCTATTGGACAGTCTTAGGGAATGTCTGTAATGATACCCCTGGTAACAAGGTAGTGAATACACGCTTGATAAGTGTAATAGATGTTCCTAATGATGATGAAGATTGGGATCAATGAGATAGTGATGAGGATGATTCCACCAATGACTATATGAGGATCCAGAGTGATGATTTTAGGATGTCTTAGTGATGCTTAGAGTGACTTAGAGATCTTAGACTTAGTCCTTAGAGGATGAAGTGAGTTTGTAGTGAGCTTAGGTCAAGTGCAGTATAGGAGAATCCCTAGATTGCAAAGTTAACAAGACTGGGGTTCAAGACCACCAGTCTTTCAACTACTTAGACAAAACCAGTGTCCTAAGTATAGTAAGGCTTACACAGTAAGGTGCAGTATTGCGCAGCAATACATGGTAATGCACAGTACTGTGTAGTAAGACACGTCTGTTGTGTAAGTAATGTGACTTAGCCACAGGTGTGAAATGAACAAGAGATAAACAAAGACAAATAAAGACAAGATGGGATGAGTCCTTGCTAATTGTATAATGATAGTCCTTAGCAAGTAAATGTTATAATAAATAAAGAAAGATAAAGAAAAAAGATAAGTCTAGTATAGTACTTGGAGCTAAGCTCACATCTAAGTATGTAAATACTTGAGTACTATAAAAGAGAAAGGAAAGATAAGTCCTTACTAAGTAAAGTGGAGCTAAGCTCACACTTGTAGTAATAATACTACACTTTACTAGTAAGTAAGATAAAAAGAAAAGAAAGAAAAAGGAAAAAGAAAACTGTTACAACAAGTGCCTCATAACAAAAAGTGTATAGTACTCCTGGTCTGGACAGTTGTCAGGAGGTTCTGTGATGCCCCACTAAGTGGTAGACACCCTAGCACTGCTCACTGAGGCAATATAAGGCCAAGTGCTGCAGCTGAACTATGAAGAACTGGAACACTTAAAACAATACAATGCTCTCTTTGAGTGAGGAGGGAGGGGAGTGATGGTTTGAAACATGAAATGGAATGTGAGGTCACTAGAGGGCGCTTTATACAATTGTGAGGCTCACACTGAATAGCAAGGTCAGAACAGTAAGAGAGGAAGGGTGAAGGATATGAGACAATACAACTTAGGATGAATGCATGCTATCAAGTGGATATCCCAGATGTATAAAGCTAAGGAGTATGTACAATAGATATGCCCTATATATACTAAGAGGAATGGCACACAGACCATGGGCTGTCACTATAGGGCAGGCATATGTAAGTGAGAGGCACAGCATCTGTGAGAAGTATCAGTAAGCAATGCACAGCATTGCACTGCACCAGTAAGTGTCTGTGGGAAATGTAGTCATAAATGTATAGTAAGCAGCCTGATGACTAAATGAATATGTGTCATAGATAATTGTGATAAGATCTACTATTGATCTGATAAGATATCTCTAGTAGATCTTATATGATAAGGGTAAGAGAAATAGTAAAATGAAGAGAAAAATAAGTACATCCTGACAAGTTGAAAAGGAGCCCTAACTATAAGAACAAAGGAGACCCCAGAAGGGGAACAATGTGGGTCAGGTAAATGAACTCATGTAAATGTTAACCAGTACAGCAAGTAGCTGGTGGAAGAGAAGTAAGACAAGATAAGCTAATAGATATGTAAAAAGGCAGAGGCCATGTAGAACTGGAGATGCAAGAGAGTGTGACAAAAGAGTACAAAAGAGTGACTCAGCAGGTAATATCCATATGCAGTGTCCTGTGAGGTAGATGGCCAAGAAAAACTGACACCCCCCCATGCTGGGCATACCCAGAGAGAACCTAAACTAACCCTAGGGAGGTATGATGATGCTCAAAAGTGACACACAGTAAAGTCTTGGTGAGAGCATCAGTGACAACAGAAGCTGATGGAATGTGAGTGATAGCAATGAGGCCTTCATTCATGCATTGCCAAATGAAGTGAAAGCACATGTTGATGTGTTTGGTGCTGCACCCTTGTTATCTCTCTGCAGAGGAATAGGTAGTGGCAGTACAAGTCCCAACTTGTGGTGAAATTGTGGTACCATGCTACTTGAACAGAAGTCTGAGATATGGCTATATACTCAGCTTCTGTGGAGGATAGTGAAACCATGTATTGCTTGTGTGAAGTCCATGAGATGGCAGCACTGTATAGGAAAAAAATAAACATGCCAGTCAATTTGCAGTTGTTGTGTGACTCAGCTCAGTCAGAATCCAACTGGCAGCTGAGAACAAGAGGGGTGTTATGAGGCACTTGCTTTGGCACCTCATAACATGTTTCTTTTTTCTTTTTCTTTTTTCATACTTACTATAGGAGTGTAGTTTTACTACAGCTGTGAGCTTAGCTCCAAGTACTGTAAAGTGTCTTCATCTGGCTCCTTTCTTTCTTTCTTTCTTTCTTTCTTTCTTTCTTTCTTTCTTTATTTTAACATTTACTTGCTAAGGACTATCACTATAAAATTAGCAAGGACTCATCATATCTCATCATTATTTATCTCTCATTCATATTGTGCTTGTGGCTACCCTCTAGTAGTTTACTATGAACACATCCTTAGTCACATGATCACATTGATTGCTATGTAATCTTTGTTGATCCCCAAACCTTATTGTCTGGTACTATACTTAGGACTCATCTTTAGTATAAGTAGTTGCAAGCCTGGCAGTCTTAGATTCTCACACACTGTCACTTGCTCCAAACACCCATGCCCCATACTCACATCACATAAGCCAGTCTGTGCATGCATCCAGCCTGTATATATAGTAGACCCAAAGCATATTGTAAGATCAAGTGGACATCTACTCCACTTTCTCATCTGAGTCTGCCTTGTCCTGTCTCTACTGCACTTCCCTCTTCATTGTCCCTCACTGTGGTTGTACATAATGTACACTGCCCTCTTGATCTTCATCTGCATCTACCCTGTGCTTATCATGGGGATGACAACCTTTTATATTCTCTACAAGAACATGCCCTCTCATGTTGACTCCTCCCCTGCATAGGGAGGGTCCTCTGTCACCTCTGTCACCTCTGTCACCTCTGCCACCATGCCAAACATGCCTACATTACCAAACCCCAGTCTTGTCAACTTCACAATCTAGGGATCCCCCTATACTGTGCTTGACCTAAACTCACCTCAGTCTTGCTTAAAACCTAAGAACTAAGTCTAAGATCTCTAAGTCACTAAGCATTGCCTAGACATATCTATACTTTGTCATCCTGGATCCTTGGGGCTATCATTTCCTTGTTATCTCATTGATCCCTCTCATCATTGTCATTAGACACATCTATGTCAACTATCTCATTACCAGGAGTACTCAATCAGTAAATCCCTGAAACCATCCAATAGGCTACTCTTAGCACTTTGACAAGACTCTCACACTGATCCTAACAACCAACACACTTCTAGGAAGTGTTACAACATTGTGGCTTCTACATCAAGCTTACCCAGAGACTTCCACTCCCAACTCCTTCCTGCAAACATGATCTGTTATGAGTCACTTGCCTAGGCACCTCATAACAGACTTGTTTTTTCTTTTCTCTTCTTTTATCTTACTTACTATAAAGCATAGTACTACTACAGCTGTGAGCTTAACTCAACTTTATAGTAAGGACTTTATATCTTACCCTTTATAGTACTACAGTATTCATTTACTGAACTGTGAGTTAACTCTGAGTACTATAAAACATTTTCATTTTTATCTTTCATTCTTTATTATAACATTTACTTGCTAAGGACTAGTATGATACAATCAGCAAGGAGTCATGTCATCTTGTCTTTATTTGTCTTTATTTATCTCTTGTTCACTTCATGCTGGTGGGTACTTACTAGTAGTTTACAATGGATACACCTCTAGTCACATGATCTAGTTGATTGCTGTGCAATCATTGTTGATCTGTGAACTTTAGCTGTCTTTAGGACATCTCATTTGAATAAGTAGTGGCAGGCCTGGTGGTCTTAAACCCCAGTCTTGTCAACTTTGCAATCTAGGGATTTCTCCTATACTGCACTTGATCTAAGCTTGCCTATCATCTCACTCCTAAGAACTAAGTCTAATGATCTCTAAGTCACTAAGTGTCACTAAGACATCCCTATACTTCATCAACCTGGATCCTTGCATAATACTTGGAGCTATCATGCTGATTGTCATCTCATTGATCCCTCTCATCATCATCATCATCATCATCATCATCATCATCATCATCATCATCATCATCATCATCATCATCATCATTAGAAGAATTCACATCAACCATCTCATTACCAGGAGTACCCAATCACAGAATCCATAAGACCATCCAATAGGCCACTCTTAGCATGATCCAATTAGAAGTAACTGACTGAGAGTGGCCAGAATACCTCCAATTTGACAGTGCAACCAACCTCTTTTATGTCAGCAACCAACTTGTTGCTAAGAGTGGCCTATTGGACAGTCTTAGGGATTTGTTGATTGGATACTCCTGGCAACTGTTGAAATGTACACATATCATTTGTTCAGCCTTCCACACATGTACCAGTTACATACACATTACAATGCTACCTCACCACCACCACCACCACCACCACCACTACTACTACTACTACTACTACTACTACTACTACTACTACTACTACTACTACTACTACTACTACTACTACTACTACTACTTCCATCTTCTTGGACTCACTCCTTCATATTTGCAACCCACTTACTACACTGATATGACACATGGCCCTCACATATTGGGTAGTCCCTGTACTTTACCTACCTACTCTCTGCTCAAACTTTACTTGTGGACTCTACTTAAGATGACCTCCTACACTCCTACTCCTCAGATGTCTTGCATACTGTCCGAGTGAGTACTCATACTTTCCCTATCTCACTCTCATCTTACCCACTCCTCTGCAGCTTCTACTACTACATTGTGGCACCACTTCATGTCCACACTACTCTCACCACTGCAGTCTACTGCTGCAGGCATGTCTGACCTGCTATCCCCCATTGGGGTTTTATACACCTGCATCACCATTATCTTCATCATGAGAGTTGTCTGCCCATGCCTGTGTTTACAGTAACATGATAGTTGGGATAAATGTTCCTGATGATGAAGAAGAGAGGAATTGGCAAGATAATGATAAGAACTATTGCTCTGATGATTATATGAGGATCCAGTGTGACAAGCATAAGATGTCTTAGCAATGCTTAGTGACTTAGAGATCTTAGACTCAGCTCTTAGGGTTTTTATGAAGTGAGATGAAGGTGAGCTTAGATCAAGTGCAGGATAGTATGCACACAGGCTTGGGCAAGCAAAGACAAATAGTATGATTGATAGCAACATAGTAAGTGTATCCCCAAGTGGGGAGAGAACAGACAGCATGTCTGCAGTGATAGAGATGAGGTGTGATTGCAGTAAGGTGACACAATGTGATAGAGAGCTGTAGGGATGTGAGAAGTGTAGAATAAGATGGAGAAGTGTAGTACTCACTCAGACAATATGAAGGATGTCTGAGGAGATTGTAGGTAAAGAGACCATCTTAAGTAGGTATCCACACATAAGGTTATAGTGGAGTGTAAGTGGGGGAATACAAGGGTGCTGATAAGTAGAGGGGACACATGTCATCCCAGTGTAATGAGTGGGGTGCACTGTGGGATGTTCATGTAGATGGTAAAGGTTGTAGTGTTCATGTAAGTAATGTGTATGTACTAAGTACATGTGTAGTGAGCTGTAGTGAGCTAGGAAGGAAGCTGAATGAAAATAGAGGAAAAGCATATAGAAAACCTAACAGATAGGAAAATCCCTAAATTGCAAAGTTGACAAGACTGGGGTTTAAGACCACCAGGCTTTCAGCTACTTATACAAAACTGGATGTCTGAAAGATAGTACATGTAGTTAAAGTTCACAGATCAATGATGATTGCACAGCAATCAACAAGGTCATGTGACTAAGATGCTTCCATAGTGAGCTAAGTAAATGTAGCCACAAGTGTGAGTGAAATGAGAGATAAGCAAAGACAAATAAAGATGAAAAGGTGAGTCCTTGCTAAATGTATAGTAATAGTCCTTAGAAAGTAAATGTTATAATACATAAATAAATAAAAATAAAAGATGTGATAAGACACCTTATGGTACCTCACAGCTTAGTATGTAAATACATTAGTACTATAAGGGAAAAGAGATAGAGTCCTTATTAAATAGAATGGAGCTATGCTCTATAAGTAAGTAAGATATATATAAAAAAGAAAGAAAAAAGAAAAAGAAAACTGTTATGAGGTGCCTAGGCAAGTGCCTCATAACACTTGTATACTTTACCTGAACCAATACTGACCCACAAACTGTATTCTTTGAAGGATGACCAGTTACCCATAACAGAATCCTTCTCTCAGCAAACACCCACAGGGAACTTCAATTAGATGTAAACATATACCTCATACATAGACAACAGATTGAAGGAAAACTCCCTGTCACTGTCAAGGAATTTGAATACCCCAATGAAGAGTATCTTGACTATGACAAATACAACAAGTGGACATACAGAATCTATGATGATAACACCAAAGCTATCCTTTGCTGGGATACCTCAGACAAATGAAGCTACAGTCCTATCCCCATATCTCCCCCATGACCAACTACATTACCCATGCTCTTGGAATACCAACAGAGCCTTGAACTGGGATCCTGTCCAGAATCTCACACAGGAACTCTTTCAAGGACCCCAAGACCAGAAACCCCAATTGAAACTTCTCAGAACATTCCACCAGTGGAAACCATATTTACTCCTCAAGTGCCAACTTATGTTTCAGGAGACAAAACCATTACCTTGTCCACCCCTTTCTTTCAACCAAGACTCACCCCTGGAATTATGACATCAAGTACAACTTATCCAGCATAATCACCAGATCAACCAGACCAAACACAAACTAGACAAATTATACCAAGAATGGCTAGCAAGAACTCTGCTGATGAACCAAAACTCAATAAACCATCCAAGTTTTCTGGAATTGAATGCACTGCAAAAGACTTTATCTGAAAGATTAAACTCCATTTCATTATGATGGACTTTAAAGATGATACAGATAAAATCACCTTTGCACTCTCATTCTGCAAAGAAGGAGCAGTTACCAGAACATGGGCTGGACAAATCATTGATCAGCTCACCTTGCCCACTAGTCAATCAATGCTTACATGGAAATGATTTGAGGATCAATTCACAGAGAAGTTTTACCCAAGCAACAAAGGTGAATTATCCTGTAACAACCTGGATAGGCTAGTCCAGGGATGTGGCACTGCATCCAAATACATTATGGTATTCAACTTGATTGCCAACACCATGGGATATAATGAAGTAACCAATATTGAGAAATTTAAGAACAGTCTTAGATAAGACATCAAGGATACCATCATGATAACCAGGGATAAACTACCAGCTACACTCAAAGACTGGCAAGACATTGCCATTGGGTTAGACCAAAACAGATCTAACAATGACTTCCAGAACAGCCTCAAGTCTGGTCAAGGTGGATGATTCCTGTACCCTGACAATTTACTCAAAGGAGATACTGAATCTCACTTATGTAAATTAGGCCCACACGCTATCTGCACAATAGAAGACTTCTATCCATTAGAAATGTTCCAAAAAGAAGTTTTCACACATGCAGGGTTTACTGGAGATGGAAGAATTACAGACAAAGAACATGACAAAAGGAAAAGAGCAGGACTCTATTTCTGGTGTGGTATCAAGGGGCATTTTGGCAAAGAATGCAAGGTAAAACACAATCAAACCAATGGATCAACCAGGCCCACTTATGCAATAAGGGGAACTCAAGAACATAATAATGAAGAACATCCCATGGTCACTATCTCCCATGCCTTCATGTGCTTATCTGAAGAAGATATTGAAACATGGGCAAAGTGGAAAACAGCAGATTGAACATTGTAGTGTAGAGATAGGCTTGTGAGCCCAGGTGAAAATAGATGAGCCAAGAGGACAACAGTCCAGAGGGCTAGAGAGACAGCTAGAGAGATAGCTGTAAGATGAGAGGAGGTGTGTACCAGATGGTAGAGGGCACACAGAAGAGAGAGCTCAGCACATGCAGAAGTGCTAAAGAGGGGTGACAATACCTGTAAGATAAGAGAAGATGTGTACTGGATGGTAGAAGGCACACAGAAGAAAGAGAGAGTTACATAGAGCAGGTATGTCAGAAGAGAGCTCGGAGAGTAGAAGAGGTACTCACCTCAGCACATGCAGAAGTGCTGAGGTGAGACAAAGACAAGGTAAAGAAGATATAGTAAGAGCAAGATAGAGTTTAAGAGGAGCTCAAACCATAAAGAGAGAAGAAATACCAATAAGATGAGATAGAGATAAGTATACTTTAATAAGTAAACAGTGTGGTCAGCATCATAAGGTAATGAGAAACCAACACCTGGATCATCTTGGAAGGGATGCAGGGAGAGGGTGGCCAGGTGGCCACACTGTGCTGTTGTAGCAGTGGCACAGGTGTGCAGGTGGGAGGTGGGCAAAGGAGATGGAGAGGGATACAGTGGAGAGAGGGAGGACAGGGAGAGGGGAAGGGAAATGGAGGAGGGGAGAAATGTACACATTACCTGTGTCACCTTGGGTGGATACAGGCAGTGTTATAAGGCACTTGCCTAGGCACATTTGATCAGGTGCATCTTCCTTTCTTTTTCTATTCTATCTTACTGACTGTGGGCACAGTACCACATTTTACTTGCTAAGGGCTGATATACACAATTAGAAAGGACTCCTGTCATCTCATCTTTACTTATCTTTGTTTATCTCCCATTCTATTCACACTTGTGGCTACTTTACCAGTAGTCTACTATGGACATGTTATAGTCACATGATCTTGTTGATTGCTGCACAATCATCATTGATCTGTGAACTTTATTTACTTGTACTATACTTAGGACATATCTCAAGTATAAGTAGTGGCAAGACTGGTGGTCCTAAAGCCCCAGTCTTGTCAACTTTGCAATCTAGGGATTGACTCCTATCTGCACTTGATCTAAGAGCCTCTAAGCTCTATAACCTAGCACTATGATGTAGAGGTGTAGCCCTAGGTGCAGGAGTAGGGGACTGAGTCAAAGTTGAAGGAATAGGAGAAGTGGGGTCTTCTAGAGAGGAGACAGATGAAGCAGGGGATGATGGAGGGCTTACTGAGTTGACAGGAGGTGCTGCAGGTGTAGTAACAGGAGGAGTAGAGTCTGTGTCTAGATCAGAATCAAAAGAATTCCCCCCTGGAGCTGGCACAGACTCAGAATTCAAAGGAGTAGTGACAAGAGATGGTGAAGGAGTTACAGGAATATCCTTGTGAGATGGGAAATACCTCTCATTGAAATCAGCTCCCTCACTGATAAGGCACCTCTTTGAAGCTAGATCCCAGAACTTCCAGCCTTTGTAGCCTGTAGGATAGCCTATAAAGATGCATTTCTGCACATGGGGCTGTAGGCTGTTCCTCTGATCCCTCTGCACATGCACATAAGCAAGGCAGCCCCTTACATGAAGGTGGGAGACATCTGGGTTCCTCTTGTGCCATAGCTTGAAGGGAGTGGTAGCTTTTGAGATAGCAGAGGTAGGGAGACAGTTCCATACATGCACATAAGAAACTAAAGCTTCTCCCCAGAATGATGAAGGAAGGCCAGACTCAGCTAGCATAGCAGTAACCCCTTCTGCCATAGTCCTATTAACTCTTTCAGCTATGACATTCTGTTGGGGTTGATTTTGAACAGTGTGCTGCCAAACAATGCCTGCTTCTGTAGTAAATTGAAGGAAGGCATTAGACATGTATTCTCCCCCTTTGTCATCTTGAAGGGTCTTGATCTTTGTACCATGATGGTTCTCAGCATAAGCTTTGAAAGCTTTAAATGCTTTGAAAGTGTCTGATTTCACCTTGAGGGGGAAGACTGCTCTGAATCTAGTGTAGTCATTGATGAAGGAGACCCAGTATCTAAATCCCAAGTGTGTATGAACAGGGAGAGGACCATGGAGATCAGAATGGATGTGCTAAGAGCAGCCTATTGGATGGTCTTAGGGAAGGTCTATATTGATACTCCTGGTAACTGGAGTTTGACTGCATGTTTGATGCACGTAATAGAGGTTCCTGATGACGATGAAGAGTGGGATCAACAATATAGTTATGAGGATAATTCCACCAATAATGATATGAGGATCCAGGATGAGGAGTGTAAGATGTCTTAGCGACGTTTAGTGGCTTAGAGTTCTTAGACTTTAGTTCTTTAGAGAATGATGTGAGATTGTAGTGAGCTTAGATCAAGCGCAGTATAAGGAGAATCCCTAGATTGCAAAGTTGACAAGACTGGGGTTTAAGACCGCCAGTCTGTCAACTATTTATACAAAACTGGAGATCCAACTATAGTAAAGTTGCACAGTATTGCGCAGTAAGTAAACAATAATGCGCAGTAATGCGCAGTAGGTACGCGTCCATGTGATATAAGTGGCTCAGCCACAAGCGTGTAATGAACATGAGATAAACAAAGGTAAATAAAGACGAGAGAAATGAGTCCTTGCTAATTGTATAGTAATAGTCCTTAGCAAGTAGATATTATAATAAATAAAGAAAGATAAAGAGAAAAAGATAAGTCTAGTATAGTACTTGGAGCTAAGCTCACACTTAAGTATGTAAATACTTAAGTACTATAATAGAGAAAAGAAAAGGAGAGTCCTTACTAAGTAAAGTGGAGCTAAGCTCACACTTGTAGTAATAATACTACACTTTACTAGTAAGTAAAAGAAAAAGAAAAAGAAAAACAAGAAACGAAACTGTTACAAGGTGCCAAAGCAAGTGCCTCATAACAGGATGAGCTTGAGAGGGGCAGAAGTGTGTGTTTGCAATGAAGGGAAGGGATTGGAGTGCATCTTGCCTGCTAAGCAAGGTTCACAGATAGAGTCCAGGGGTGTAGTAGACTGTATAACAAGCCTGGAGACTAGCTGCTGCTTCAAAATGCAATCAATACCTCCATAATGATGGTGGCAAAGCCCCCTGTGCCATAGAGAAGTGTCCAGAGGCAATGTCAACAAAGCTAGAGCTGCATTAGCTAGTGTAGGAGGCGCAGGGATAGTAGACCCTTCAAGATAGGCACTGTTTGATGCATTGACACTTGCAGAGAATAGGATAGAACCATTGTGAAGGAAGCTCATCACATCTTTGAGGATCACAACAGAGAACCCTTTGATTTTTGTCAGGTATAGAAGAGATAGAAGGTTGTTGCAAAGCTCCAGGACATGTAGGACATTGGTCAACTCAACAGGACTACCCTTCTGACCCTCTACCTCTGGCTCAAAGACCACAGACCCAACCCTGGCAGAGTAGATGATGTTGTTGTCTGCTAGTCAAATAGGGAGTCAGAGTGGCTCATAGTTTTGAAGCCAGTGTTGATGGGGGGTTATATGAGAAGTGGCCCCTGTGTCAGCACACCAGAGGGAGTCAGTCAGAGTTGACAACAGGGTTGGAGAGATGGGGGAAGGGCTAGAACAAAGACTTGCATTGCCAGCAAACTATTGAGTGCTCAACAATGAAGGAGAAGGTCTTGCAGTTGTAGCAGTGTTGGCACTAGACAACAAAGCCTCAGAGTTCTTCACTAGCTCATCCATCCCCTTGTAGCATCTCCAGGAGGTGTGGCAAGGATGGCCACAGTATTCACACTTGTAACTGTTCTGGGGGTGATGAGATTGAGTAGAAGCTGAAGTCTGCATTATCCCAGAGGTAGACAAGACATCAGGATGATGAGATCTATTGGTTTCTTCTGTAACAAAGGCTGCTTGAAGCTTGTCTTTGTTGAGAGAGTCAAGGAGAAGCAGAGAAGAGGTGAACTGGCTATACTCATTGGGCAGGGATCTGATGAGGGACATGCAAGCTAGTTCTTCATCTAGGTTCTGAAGAGTGAAGCCCTTGGGATGATGATTAGTGATTGTCCTCATAGCCTCATCTACCCTGTTCATGAGAGCTTGCAGGGACTCTTTGGGCTTCTTCCTGATAGAGAACAATTTGTTATAGGCATTGAATCTTGCCCCAGGCTTCTTTGACAGGTGTACCTTCTTGGGTTTCTCCCAGATCTTGATGGGATCACACTCTATGCCTTCAAGATGCACCCTGTGTTCATGCTCAACAGCAAGAAACAAGGCTCCAGCAGCCTTCTGCTAAGAGTGGCCTATTGGACGGTCTTATGGAAGGTCTATAATGATACCCCTGGTAACAAGGTAGTGAATACACGCTTGATAAGTGTAATAGATGTTCCTAATGACGATGAAGAGTGGGATTAACAAGATAGTGATGAGGATGATTCCACCAATGACTATACAAGGATCCAGAGTGATGAGTTTAGGATGTCTTAGCGATGCTTAGAGTGACTTAGAGATCTTAGACTTAGTTCTTAGAGGATGAAATGAGTTTGTAGCGAGCTTAGGTCAAGTGCAGTGTAGGAGAATCCCTAGATTGTGAAGTTGACAAGACTGGGGTTTAAGACCACCAGTCTTTCAACTACTTATACAAAACTAGCATCCTAAGTATAGTAAAGTTATGCAGTAGGGTGCAGTATTGCACAGTACTGCATAGTAAGACATGTCCATTGTGTAAGTAATGTGATATAGCCACAGGCATGAAATGAAGAAGAGATAAACAAATGTAAATAAGATCGAGAAAAGGGAGTCCTTGCTAATTGTATAGTAATAGTCCTTAGCAAGTAAATGTTATAATAAATAAAGGAAGAAAGAAAGGAAAAGATAAGTCTTTTATAGTACTTGGAGCTAAGCTCACACTTAAGTATGTAAATACTCAAGTACTATAAAGAGAAAAGGAAATGAGTCCTTACTATAAGTAGGAGCTAAGCTCACTGCTGTAGTTAATACTACACATATAGTAAGTAAAGTATAAGAAAGAAAAAGAAAAAGAAAGAAAAGAAAACTGTTATGAGGTGCCAAAGCAAGTGCCTTGTAACACCTTCTGTGACCTCATCATCAACCAAGCCTTCATCTCCATCAACCATTGAGGGTAGTTAGAGTTTGAGAGAGGTGGGATAGATGAAGAGGAGGTAGAGTCAGAGGGCATGATGATGAAGGTGATGTTGTGTGAGAACAAGTGATCAGAATGTGATATAACTTGGCATAGACATGCTTGAGAGTGTGTTCGAGGTGATTGTGAAGTATCAAAGTGATAGTGCAAGTGGTGGTTGAGATAGGACTATGGTTTCTAACTCATTGCTAAGAGCAGCCTATTGGACAGTCTTATGGAATGTCTGTAATGATACCCCTGGTAACAAAGGAGTGAATACATGTTTGATAAGTGTAATAGATGTTCCTAATGACAATGAAGATTGGGATCAATGAAATAGTGAGGAGGATGATTCTGCCAATGACTATTTGAGGATCCAGAGTGACAAGTTTAGGATGTCTTAGCAACACTTAGAGATCTTAGACTTAGTTCTTTTAGAGAATGAAGCGAGGTTGTAGCAAGCTTTAGGTCAAGTGCAGTATAGGAGAATCCCTAGATTGCAAAGTTGACAAGACTGGGGTTTAAGACCACCAGTCTTTCAACTACTTATACAAAACCAGAGTCCTAAGTTGTGCAGTAGTGCACAGTAGGTAAATGATAATGTGCAGTAATGTGCAGTAAGTCGCGTCCATTGTGTAAGTAGTGTGGCTCAGCCACTAGCATGAAATGAACATGATGTAAACAGAGGTAAATAAAGATGAAAGAAATGAGTCCTTGCTAATTGTATAGTAATAGTCTTTAGCAAGTAAATGTTATAATAAATAAATAAAGATAAAAGAAGGAAAAGATAAGTCTTAATATAGTACCTGGAGCTAAACTCACACTTAAGTATGTGAATACTTAAGTACTATAAGAGAGAAAAGAAATGTGAGTCCTTACTAAGTAAAGTGGAGCTAAGCTCACACTTGTAGTAATAATACTACACTTTACTAGTAAGTAAGATAAAGAAAAAAATTGTTACAAAGTGCCAAAGCAAGTGCCTTGTAACACTCATGGAGTTGAGACTTTGTCATTGTTGTGAAGGGACCAGTGAGCCAAACAATCTGCAAATTGGAATGGGAGTAGGTGCAATGTAGGTGGAGGTCTCTACGAAGTTTGGAAAGGTTCGAGTGTGCAGAGGTTGAGATATGAATGCCACAAAGTCAATTAGAGCACAGGGCCCATAATCTGTTAAAGGACAATAAAGGACTTGTGTGGATTGCAGCTGAGACTACTCTAGACACCACACTAAGTGGGGGACTGAAGTCCAAAGTGAGCAACCAGAGTAAACAAGACAGAGACATAAGTACAGTACCTGAAGTCTGAAGTGAGCAACTAGAGAACTAGCTGTGCCACTGAGGACTTCTTTATAGTATGCATAACTGTGGAGTATGAACCATAAGAGTGTGCCACATGTATGTATAAACTTAGAACTAGAACACATGAGCACAAGTAAAGATATAAGCAATTGTAACACAAAGTCTGGAAATGCAAAATAGAGAAAATAGAAGAGAGTTGGTGAAGAACCTTATAATAACAACAATGCAAAGGTTTTGTCTTCAACATACACATTGGTGTCCTTTAGCTGCATGTGCATGACCTCTAGCTTGGTGATTTGAGGTGCAAGGGGTTTGTCCATGCAGAGATTAAAGCAACAGATGTCAGACAGAATGATGAAAGTAGATACTGCACCAACTTCTCCAAATTATTCTTGGAGGAGTTCCCACATTTTGTGATTGGATTGGCCTTCAAGTTTCAGTACTTTGAGTCTTGGGTCTTTTGCAGTGGTGCCCTTGATGTTGGATAAGAGTGGTATAAAGAGAATGACAATGAGAAGGTGCTTGGTTGTGCTTCTGTGCCTAAATGCCCTAAAAAAGGAAAAAAGTGTCAACAGGGCCCATAACCTGTGGGCATATGGGCAAGTGGCTGAAGGTGGCATAGGCCATCTGATGATAAAGATAGCCACTGAGGGCTAGATAGACAAAGAGCAGATACATTCTGAGACAGAGGAGCATATGAGAGAATAGATGAATACACAACAAGAAGAGTGATTATGAGAGGAGGTACTATCAGACAGAGAAGAGATGGAGAGATGATGAGAGTCCTACCTCAGCAAATAGAAGAAGTGCTGAGGAGGTACAATGATAAGGTAGAGTAGATATGGTTAAGGTGAGATTGTCAGGTCACATTTGTGCCTTTCATCTCAGATTCCCTTTATCTTTTACTTTCTTTGTATTTCTCTTGATCTGATAAGATAAAATCATCTTATCTTTCTTCTTATTCATCTTATCTTAGATTAGATTACTTACTGTCACTTCATACCATAGGCTCTTCTAGGTGAGCCTGGACTCATGGATGCTGTGCATCCCCTTATCATGTACTGTGGTATTGTACTGTCTGACCTGCCCTGTAGTACTGTGCTATGGTCTGTGTGCTAGAGTACTTACTATAAGTAGTTCAGTAGTATAGCTGAATATACTATGGCTGGAATCTCCTTTCTTTTGGTTTATCCTCAAGAGTGTATACCCAGTCTCCCTTCATGGATATATGTAAACTCTGGTCTCATTGAGATAGAGTCAGAGAGAAGCTTGAACCATAAAAGCAAAGAAGAATCCCATGAGGCAAAACAGAGTGGGTCAATCAGATCAGATGTACACAAGATATAATATGAGTATGACCAGCATCCTAAGGTAGAGGAAAAACCAACAATTTCCCCTCATCCTGCCACAGCACCTGACAATGGACCCAGCACAGTAATGGAGGGCAGGTATATAAAATGACAAGTGCAGCATTCTGAAGATGAGTCACAGATGAATGGTAAGCAGGCCAATGAGTAATCATGAATATATAATGAATCAGGCCACTTTCCAAGATAAGATATAGAAGGATTTGGATTAGATTAGATCGGTAGATTATTAGATATAATCAAGCCTTTAAACAATATGCATGGAAAATGAAAGGAAAAATAATAGAAAATGTAAGAAAAATAGAGCATCCTGACAGATGTGTTGAAATCCAAGCCTGGTGATGTAAATGATAGTGTGCATAGCCCAGAAGGTGGGGATGAGCAAGAGAACAATGTGGGCAGCAGAATGAGCCTGCATCCTGTGCATACTTCATCTGATCCTGGCAAGGAGGGCTGGTGAGGCCAGAGAAAGTGCAAGGAAGATGGATATCAAGTGGGACAATGTTGGAGATTATGGCAACAGCATAACAGCACAACAGTGCAAATAGCATGATGTGCCACACAAACCTCTTGCAGGACTCAGGGATGATACAGATGGACCCTACCTACAGAAAAATTTCCTTCACACAGTTTTCTTTTCCCTCAGTCTTCTATGAAGAGACTGAGGTCAGCACCTACTCACTATGCTGTTCATTTTATATGTTTCTCATTATTTCACCCTGTAGAATACAATATGTGAGGCTGACACTGGCTAGCAAGATCATACAAAAGTACATGGAGGAAATGACAAGAGGATGATGATAGGACTGTACATGCAGGCTTGGGCAGGCTAAGAGCAACAATATGATTGAGGTAGTAATAAGCAGCATATCCCTGAATGGGGGAAAGTCAGACAACATGTCTGCAGTGACAAGAGTAGTTGTGATGGACACAGTGGGTGCCATATGCAGTAAGAGAGTCAGACTCATGGTAAGACATCTGAGGAGGTGTAAGGTAATGTATCCATCTTATATAGTAGTGTATAGGTAGAGTTGGTGCAGAGAATGTAAAGTGAAGTACAACAACTACCTAATGTGAGAGGATGCATGTCATCCCAGAGAAGTGAGTGGTGTGTGAATGTCCTCAGAGACATGAGTAGTCCAAGAAGTTGGATAGGAAGGTGTAGTATGTATTGTATGTGTAAAGAGTACATGTTGTGAAAGGAGGGGAAGCCAGACAAAATATAGGTGTATATGCATACTGCTATTCATCTGCTATTTCAACACCCCCCCTCATTTGGTGCACTGACATCAATGAGGCCAAGAGTGGAGCATTGCACCTCAAAAGTGGCATGTGTGAGTGGCTTGGTGAGGGCATCAGCGATGATTGAGGCAGAAGGGATGCACTGTAGCACAATGTGCCCACATTTGATAGCTTGGTGGATATAATGGTACTTGATGTTGATGTGCTTTGTCCCCTTCCTGATGACAGGGTTGTTTGCAAGATCAACTGAACCCTTGTTATCCCCAAAAATTACCAGGGGGAGATGAAGTGAGATACAGAGTTCCAGGGCAATGGTGTGGTACCATGCAGCTTGCATGGCAGCCTGGGACAAAGCCATATATTCTGCTTCTGTGGATGACACAGCAACCATGCATTGGTGATGTGACTGCCATGAGATGGCAGCACCATTGAGAAAGAATACATACATGCCTGTCAAGTGGCAATCCACTAAGGATGCGGCCCAGTCAGAATCTGAGTGTCCAAATACAGAGTTGTTGGGTGATGGTTGATAGGCAAGGGCAAAGGAGGTGGTGCCCATGAGGTACTGCAGGACATGTTTGGCAGCAGCAAGATGGTTTGGTGCAGGATTGGCAGAGTACCTTTCCAGGGTGTTGACTGTGTAGGCAATGTCAGGGCACAATACTATGGCAGCGTACATTAGGCTACCCACTACCTGTTGGTAGAGGGATTACATGGATGCAGAGGCAGCACCATCAAATGGGATGAGGTGAGAAGTGGGTGGTAGCAGAGTGGAGACTGGATTACATCTGGCCATACCAAAGCACTGCACAACATCAGAGACATACCACAATTGGCAGATGGACAGGGTGTGCTGTGATCGATTGTGTGCAATTTTGAGGCCAAAGTAGGACAAAGTCTCACTGAGATCTGTCATATTGAACCTTTTGGCAAGGGCACACTTGAGTTCGAGAATTTCACCTAGGTCACTTCCAAAAATTGTGATGTCATCAACATATAACACTAAGAACAGGTACAACTGCCTGTGCCAGATGTATAGCCCTGCATCCACTGAGATTTGTTCAAGACTGAGGGTACTGAGTGAGTTGTCCATTTTCATGTTCCATTGGTGGGCAGCTTGTTTGAGTCCATCAATGGACTTGTGTAGGTGACACACCTTGTCTGCAAATTTGGCTAACTCAAACCCTTCAGGCTGCCACATGTACAGTTCCTTGTCTATATCCCTGTTGAGAAAAGCAGACTTGACATCCATCAAGTGAATGTGCCAGTCATTGCTGGCAGCAAGAGCAAAGAGGAGCCCAAGTGACTCAAAATGTGCTATGGGGGAGAAGACCTCATCAAAGTCAACTCCAGGTATTTGTTTGAATCCCTTTGCAACCAAACACATGTGGTATCACCTGTTGTTTTTGAGCTTGAAGACCCACTTATTGGGAATCATGCTGTGGCCTGGTGGGAGGTCAACCAACATCCAGGTATTCATGCGTGCAAGCATTGCACAGCATCAATAAGCAATCATGAGAATGTGAGTCATAAATGTGTAGTAATTGGTCTGATGATGAATGAGTAGTGAGTCATAAGTAATCATGAGAGATCTGATAAGATTATGATAAGATGTATGGATCAGATCTTGAGCAATAAGATTGAATAAAATCATAAAATGAATAGAAAAATAAATGTGTCCTGACACAATAGAGAAGTGAACAATAACCACTGAGAACAATGAGTGAGCAAGAAAATGGCATGTGATGACAATGTTATCTATTGTAGTGTGAGTCCATTGTTCTAAGAGACAAATAGAATGTGAAGTGCAAAAGAAATAGTGACCATGACAACAATATATCACTGAAGTGATAGCAGATATTCAACAGGATGGACATGAAAGGTAGTGAAGAGTGGGTCCAGCTCCTGGGGGATGAGTTGGAGGCCCCACATTGTGAAATGGTGTACTTGGATGAGCTTGGTCAGTTCTTTATGGAGAAAGTCAAGGGTGATCAGGGTGACAGAGATGGAATGAATCTCAATGATCCATTGCTCATTGATCTCCTCAGTGACATCCTAATCAGTGTTCCAGGCAGACATGCTGCTGTCAAAAGGCTTCCTACAGGCAAAAATATAGCTGAAACAGATCTAGATAGTGTTGACTTTACAGTGTAGTACCACTGGGTAGCAAGGTGTTAAGATACTGTTAAAAATGCCACTAAAAACATGGTTTGTGGTTGTGGTGGCATTAGAAATGTGTAAAAACCATTTTTGGAGTCACTCACAGTGCCCTAGTCTATGTCACTGCCCTGTGGGATGTATTGTCCTATTATTGCCATGTTTGCAGATGCTATATTCCTGCTGTTGGTTTTTTCATTACCTTATGATGCTGACCATGCTGTTTACTTATTAAGTATACTTATCTCTACCCCATCTTATTGATATCTCTTTTCTCTTTATGGTTTGAGCTCCTCTTCAACTCTATCTTGCTCTAACTATATCTTCTTTACCTTGTCTTTGTCTCACCTCAGCACTTCTGCATGTGCTGAGCTCTCTCTTTCTTCTGTGTACCCTCTACCATCTGGTACACATCTTATCTTATCTTACAGATGCATTATCTCTGGACTAAGGTCCTTTAACTGCTCTCTCTCTGTTTATTGGGCTATAAGCCTGTCTTCATCTTGTCACAATCTATCTGCCATTTGCTTCAATGCCTGCATTCTAATATCTGCAAGTGTCAAACTATCTGAGTCACACTTATTGCTCTTGTTGGAGTTAAGGTCAAATGCCTGACCTTGTACATGTGCTACTACTCTTCATAACAGAGCTACAATACTTTCATAGCAGAGTAACAACTCTACAGTAGTTGTGACAGCTCCACATCATGCTAATAGCACTTCACTTAGACAAGGCCTGGTAGCTCAGTGGTTAGAGCACCCACCCAGAGTAAGGGAGGTCCTTGGTTCAAACCCAAGCCAAGTCACTATTTTGGCAATTGCACTTTCTAACAGCTCTATCCCACACAATTGACTTGCATCACTTTTTTGTATGCACAGGTTTGTCTTGACACAGGATGGGGCCAACAACTAGGGCAGATAGGAGGATAACAGTTGATTGTATTGAGGAGAGGAAGTGTGGACTGAGGAGGAGAAAGAGCAGAGCCATGGGAAGAGCAATGCCAGACATGAGGGCACAGAGTGCAAGATAAATGCTTTCCAGAGTATAGAAAGACTTAGAGAGAGCTGAAATGACAAGGGGGAAAAGTAGATATGGAGATGAAGCTATAGAGTTGTAGCTCTGCTCCAAAGACTAAGACAAAGAACCTGCTAAATGCAGAAGAAGAAGGGCATGGCCATAGAGAGACATAAGAGCAGAGCCACAGATAAGAGGTATGAGATAAGGTGGATGAGGTAGGGTAAGATGCAGATAAGGGAGTATAGCAATAAGAACCACTCAGCAGTGTAAATAATAGATGAAATCCAACAGTTTGGGCAGGCAAGGGTGAAGAGTTTGTAAATGATAAGCAGCAAGTATATAATCCCCAAAGGGGACAGCAATGCAGACAACATCTGCAGCAGAGTGAGAGAGTTGTTCACACAGTAGGTGGCACAATGTGGTATAAGTACACTGCAGAGAGGTGTAAGAGAGAGTAAGATGGTGAAAGTAAGTGGTACTCACTCAGACAAGTAGTGAAGATGTCTGAGGAGGTGTAAGGTATGTAGTCCATCTTACATAGTATGTGCAGGCAAAGTTGTAGTGGAGAGTATAGTGTTAAAGTACAACAACTACCATAGATGGGGAGACATGCATCATCCTGGAGTATGTGTGGGTGCTCAGACATGCAAGTGGAGGTAAAGTCCGAGGAGAAGAAGAAGAAGAAGATGTGTGGTGATGTGTGTCATAAGTACATGTGTGGAGTGAAGCCAAACGAAAATATAGTATAGTGTGCACATAGAAACTGACATTTTTGACATAGTGGCATATATATCAATTGTTTCCTAAAAACTTTCAACTCAACTCCCTACATAAAACACAGAAGATAACACATAGTTTTTCTCACAAGCACATGTCTATGTTGTCTACCTTTTGTTATATGTACCTCAACAATGAAACTATCTAAGACATGTTTGATTAGGACATCTGGGAGGATAATTCTGAGCCTTGAGTAGGTATTATCTGTTCACACATGTATCACACCTGCACACTTGTCCATGCACACATGCAGTGTGGCTTCCAGTGCCACCATTGTGATACACATGTGATCACTGTATTTTTAGCATAGTTTATTGTATGATGGTATTTATCACATATGTGCTCCCAAAATGCTGCATAGGTATAAAACTATGGCTATGTTGAAATGCACAGTTGTCCTACAGGGGGCATAAAAGGTAGGGCAATTGTGTGAGGGTGTACAAAAAAAGTAGCTAATTTTTATATCCTAGACCCTGCATTTGCACTGCACCCACACTGCAGGATTGCATAAGCTCACACAGACCACACCCAATCTCCAATAGGCTATGCTTTGGCACCACCACAGCAACCTGTCTATAGTCCAAGTCTTGTACTCGAGGTCCCTCTTTTTTCCCTGCCCCTTTGTTCCACTGTATACCCAGAATACACACTTGCAAATATGGACAGTTAGCATGGATGAGGATCGGAAGCTGAGGCTGTATTCCATCCAGCCAGAATATCCAATCATGTCAATCCCCTTCCATTGACAAAGCCTTGCCTCTCTTGAGGATCTCTCCTTTGAAATGGTATCCAGGGTCTCTGTCCTAGTGTCTTTTGTGCCTAATACTCTAACCCAGTGATTGAGCTATGCAGTACTGCATGATTTGATCACATGAATTGAGAAGTGGGTGCACTGGACACCAGGACAGAGACCCAGTGAATAGTGTGGCCATTGATCCACCTTTTCTGTGCTTCGGTCAACCTTTACATAAATATAGGAATGCATCACCTGCAACAACTGCCCACCTACAGTATGGATTTTTCTTTTCACAATACCCAGAGGGAATAAAAACACCCCACTTGTTTCAGTCCTATGCACAATATCGACAAAGTCTCTCCCAATACATGGTATTGAAGGTGACATTTCAACTCTCATGATGTAGTAGTGATGCATGGGGCATGATTCGATCATGAGAATTAAAATGACATGCACAAGAGGACACAAGGACGGAGACCCAGTGCATAGCGCGCCATCGATCTACATTTTCTGCGCTTCAGTCAACCTTTACATGGAACGGACCACCACGATGATTGTCCGCCTACAGTATGGGCTTTGTCAACATTTTTGTTTCTACGATATCCGGGGGAGATAAGAATGCCACATCTGTTCCACGGTATGTGCATTCCCTACGGAACCTACAGCCGATTGCTGAACTATTGGGCCGCGCCGAAAGAATCGTGCTCGGAACTTGTATTATTTCAATTGCCGCTGACTTTCCGCTAGGCAATTATGCGACTCGGACCATACCCACAACCTCACCCTCTGTACCAATGAGCGTAGAGACAAGTTGAGGGTGGGACTTTTTGAACTGCCGTGTGATCTACTTTTGTTTTCGGAGCGTACCACAAAATGATTGCCGGTCGCTAATATTACCTCCGGTATCACAGGTCTTGTCACGACACCGTTCCAAGCGGAATTCGACATTGCTTTGAATTACAGATGAGTAAGTTCTATAGTTTATATGAGTGTGTTAATGGCACTTCGTCATCGAATAGCCAACGTGACCTGGTCCTCTCGTCCCAATGTTGCTTGAGGCTTCCATCTGCATCGGCACGTAGTGTCCTGTATGTCGTGCTGACTACTAGGACACTCGTTCCCAGCGCAGACGAAAAACCGTGGGCTTGCGCGTCTGTTGGTATCTGGCAGAGGCAGAGTCGGCAGATCCATTTTGACAATTGGCATCCACAGCGTCGGCATGTGCGGCACCGCTTGAGTGTCAAATGGCGGACTTTGAAGTAGTCACACCCTTCATGGAAAAAGCACTCCTATTTCCCGTCCGGAGAAATCGTCTTGATTAGGAAATAAGGGTATGTATCCGTCTCAGAAATCTTGTGCTATAAGATCCGATCTGGCTGTTCTTTCGGGAGTCATGCCAGCCTTGAAAGAGGCTATGTAAATGCCGCCATAGAATCTTGGAGATGGACCGGTGGAATGAAGCTGGATCGACCGACAAACTAGCCACCATCAGGCCCTGAGACCGGTTTCAGCATTGCACATCCCGTCTTCACGTAAATCATGCGATGCATGACTGCGAACAAACCGGGCACCACATCAGGGCCAGTGTCTCGAGGAACGATGCGGGGCTCGCCGCCGTTGATCGCCTTTACTATTTCAGTATTAGTAGCTCCGCGGATACGCTTTGCTTCACGTACCGAGACAATCAATAGGGCTCGCACGCAGCGGACGAGTCGCATTATCCATCTTCCTTCGCGAGGCGTTAGCGGCCTGGGCGATATGACACGTAATACTCCCGCGACGCTGTTTGCCCTCATGGCCATCATGTGACTCGGAGTTAATTGATCGATCACAAAGCAGTGTTGTCCAGGATAATATCATCCAACGAATCCAGATCGTTTGCGTTCTACTCGTATTGATGTAGGTTGGAGAAAAAGAACTGCATAAGGTATAGAGCGAGGGTAAGTAGTAGAGCTTCTAGATGGACCGGAAGCAGGAAACACGATATTAGTAGATCGGCTGGAAGGTAATTTACATACAGTCACCTACAAAAGCATGCGCACCAACAACGTAGCAACTCTGCATACAGTAAGATAAATAGCTGGAGACGGTACACTTAGATCTTTTCCTCGTCGACCCGGCCCACTTCGACAGCAACGGGGAATTCTATCTTGCCTTCGAACTTGAAACCAAGCTTCCATATCTTTTCTGTCCTCGGAAAGCCAACGCCATCACCAAAGCTCGCTAAACCCCCTTCTTCTGGAGAAAGCGCCTTTACATACGCGGCCCTGGCGAATCCCTTATAGACCGGCACCACCTTGACCCAACGAGGCTCGGAGACGGCCTTGCCTGCGATAACGCTTTTCATTAGCGAAGGCGTGGGTGAGGGTGCTGGATGGCGCAGGGGCAGCAGGGGCGGCTGTACCATTGCCGAGAGGTTCTTGAATAAATAGTTGGTGTTGACGGGAACGCCGGGTAGGCGTGAATCCGTAAGCACGGCCGTGAAAAATGGATTAGTAGACGATAGCGGCTCTGGGATGTCCGCGGGGTGATAGACCTTGACCGTCTGCGTGCGTGGTCCGGTAGCAGTAAACTCGAATCGCGCGAAATGCTTGGCTACGTCTAGCAAGAACGGGCACGCGGCGACTCAGTGACACGCCGAGAGATGCAGCGTGGACGGCTTACTCCAGTATGCCCGGCCCGCCACGACAACCTGCGGCACGCTGACGTAGATCGTTGTCGTCCGGAAGTGCTTCTTCCTCGTGTAGGGGTCCTTGCACGACTTGGCTATGTACATGAGCTCGTCGTAGGGGCCGTACGGAGAACTGCCGTATCGCACGAGCACGACTGTAGTCAAGCGGTCTCCCCACTGGGGTTTTCCGTTGATGGGCTCGAGCGCTGCTGGGTGCAACTTCTCGAAGGGATGATAGGCGCCTTCCGGCAGCCCCCGAAGAATATCTGGGTGGTTGTTCTGATTGAGTGCAGACACGGATTCGTCTGCACGAGCTGCTCCTCCCGCGTCGTAAAGAAACCCGTACAGTTGGGCGGTGAGATGCCAAGGTGGAAGGGCGACCGCTAGGCTGCGGGCTATCTCTTCCTCGAGCGGGACGAGTGACGAGTCGGAGGAGTGGGAGGACATGCTGATACACAAGTGCCGTCAGCGAATATGCTGTATGGGCGTGATAAGGACGGCCAAGAAAGGACTGCCTCCGCTTTTAAAGGTGCACTTTAGGCGTTTGCTTTTGTGTATCCCCAACTGGAAAGGATAGCCCTGTGTCTGAGTAGCCCCTCTCAGCGTGTACAGGCATACCCGATCGCACCAGACAGTGTTCCTGGGATTACGAACACACAGTATACTAGGGCCGGGTGTGGGAGTACTGAAGACATCTGTTGTTACTCATGACAAACAGAGATGGAGTGCTGGAGCCGCTGACCCACCTCGTGGCCTTCTGTGAGAAAAGCGAAAAGGAGGGTATATTTCCGCAGCGCGTGCAGGAGGCAGCATCGAAAGGACCATGTTAAGTCAAATCACTAGCGTGTGGCGCCCTGAGTCCCAGACGGCCGGCACAACGGAGAACCACTGGTACTGGCACATTGTGATTTTTTCGCGACAGTTAGTGAAGACAATGCCAGACGGTTGTCGGTTAGCAGCAGGTATGGAAGGTCGAGATGCGTCAAAGGCAACGTACAGATAGATGGCGAGCCTGAGGCACGGAGAGTTCGGGCGCTTATTAGTGCGGACACTGAGGACACAGCATGAGGGTCAACGTTGAACGGAGCTCGTCAAGTTCCATATTGCGCTGGCAGAGCACAGCTTACCTGTGATTTTCATAATGAAGCAGGGGATCCTGCAACACCGCGAATGGAAGAAAATACAAGTTGAAGAACTCGGGGGACTCCGCAGCAAGCAGGCGCCCATTCCAAGTTCTGAAATAGACCGATCATGCCAGTATTATGATGGGCGGTCCTCGACACCCACATACATTCGGACCCCAGAATTTGGAGGGGCGACGCTATGCCGAGTGTCGCCGCCACGGCAGAGGCACAATTTTCTGATGTGTCTGCATTGACAGCTGGGCTCAGAGACAACGCTCAGATACAGCACTGGAGCACTAAACCATTCAAGTTACTTGGACCAAGGTTGCATCTCGAAGGCTGTGAGACATCGCTCCGGAGTCCGTGTGACGCCGCCCTGCACGCCATGTGTTCTGCTTTGGTATGCCAGCTGCTTTTTTTTTTTTTTTTTTTTTTTTTTTTTTTTCAGCAGCTGTAATCTCCGTCTACGTGCATACACGGAGAGGAGGCAGAAGTCAGCCAAAAGGGTTGTTCCACTCATTTTGTTCTTCAGGGGCTGTTGACGGAACAGAAGCGACGGAGATCCCCGTCCAGACTCGGATCCGTTTTGAGCATTGTGGACATTCGAGCTCCTAACATCCATCAGCGCAAGACTGATTTGGGATAAAACCAACACGATAACGATCAAGGATCGTGCCTAAATCAGATAGATTACTGTTGAATAAACTAGTAGGAGTAGAGATTCCAAGTCAAGATACATCGACAGCCAGGCCCAATAGTCGGTGATGGTCAGCAGGAGATACTGCCGAGCTTGCTCAGTATGTGCTGGATCAAACATGGTTTAAGCGTGGTAACGAGCGTGATTTCGATGAGTTACATCAGGCAATAAAGTGCAATCTAAAAAGCTCGTGTATTCGATGCTAACGATGTCACGTGACTACACCGTGGCGAGTCACTTTGTGCGAGAATTTCAGTGTACACCCATGACCATAAAAATTATATGTTCGGATACAGGATGGACGATTGTGGGACGTTTAAGTTGATACACTGTTCGCTATGCAAGCTCAAGTATCAATGAAGCTGCAGTGACTGCGGAAGTGGCTGTTTCCGGACCCTGAAACCAGTTTTGATTAGTGGAGACTCCTTGACACGGGACCAGCTCTCCAGGCAGACAAGAAGCTACACAAGAACATATATCAGCGCATGTCTAGCCAGCAGATGTGCTGCCGACAGGTTTTGGGATCATTTCCTAGTGCCAACGTGTTGCATGGGAGCTCGGCCCGGACTCGGTCACCGCGACCTCTAACACGGCAGATACGCCTTGCTGGCGACTCTGAGAAATCTGTTCTGTTTTGAAAAGCATGAGGTCCACGTGCGAGAATGGAAGACACGTGTCTGTGAATTTGCTGATCCGACTCGCCAGGGTTCGCCGCGAAAAAATAAAATAAAAAACGTTGAAGAGAGGTGTTAAAGCTGGGGCTGGAAGCGAGAAGGGTCAGCCACGAATTATTATTTTTTGAGCCCACACAGTTACTGGAGATCAAAGCTCGGCAGATGAAACCGCCGGTGCGGTGACCTACCGGGCAGACAAAGCACGTGGAGGTAGGTTAGTAAACCGATTCTATCGTTGAATGCCGACAAGGAGCGGACGGCCAAGGGTCGCATGCGTCGGCGAATAATGGTGTACTACCAGTAGGGTTCATCCCTAAATCGAAGGCCGCGGACCTAACAAACAAAGAATAGAAGCGTGGCCCTAAAAGGCCAAATGCCCATGTTCCAAAGGACATGCTCGACTTGTGCATCTCGCTTAGATGTTCCGCGACGTCTTTAAACTCAACCTCAGGCATTTGTGGGAGTCTTCGCCATCAACGACGTCAGTCACTGTGCAGCTAAACAAGGCACGTGGACACACCTCCTCCAACTCTTCGTGTATTCCAGGCGGACTCGGACCGCAGCAGTTGGAGAAAGATGCCCTATCTTGTCCATTCTTCCTCTTGCAGCCTTGATGCCGTACCCCGCACAGCTGCCTCGCGTTTGTCTATACCCTGGGTGAAGAATATCCCACAAGACAATAGTCATAGTCTGTCGCCGATGCGACTGTGTGACCCATGCTGTCTGATAGTGAGAACCGCAACTGCAGGGAAGCGTTCAAGCAGTGATTGCACGAATCTGAAGAGCGCTCAACAGGAGTCGTCGTCGTATCAGATGAGCCCCAGCTGAAAAAGGCATATTATGGCTTACAGATAAAGAAAACGCAACTTCATAGGGAGCATGATTAGATAACTCGAAGTGGCGCTCGGGCGCTGCTGACCCTCCCAGATGCTCCAAACAAACATGTACATTGCCCTCTTGATACGAGTACGTAGATATCATTGTTGATGCATACGCAGCAATAATATAAACATGGTCTTTATGAGGGGAATTATGTGCGATCCGGAGATGATGTCCGTGCATTATACAGAATCATTGTTGAGGAGATTGTAAGGAAACATTAGTATGCGTGCTACCATGTCACACTGACGCTGAGGGTGAAATTGAGGAACACGCAGCTCCGGAATGGGCTATCGTACAGCACGAATACAGACGGGACCTCCGTCTGGACAGCGTACACTACACTATTAATGGGACACGACACGAAAATTTTCAGCAAGCCGCTCGACTGACGCATGCAGGGGTTGTAGCGCATCAAATCGGCCGGCCATGAACAGCTTGGCACGGTACCCCGCAGAGATAGCAGTAGGCGCATTGCCTATGATGCCATGTTTATTGTTCAAGAAAGACAGCGGTGTCGTGCGCTCTCCAGACTCGACCTTACTGCGATGGTTGATGTACATCTGTCAGATCACCTTCCAGTACAATAGCTGCCACACTAGATCTGCAAGCAAGTGTTCGGGGTTAATGGAACGTGTAAGACCCAGAGTAACAGCGAAGCGAGCGCAAGACATTACACACAGAGAAAGCTGCTTAGGAACAGGGCGTGCCAAGGCTGGAGACGCGGCACCTCGGTGAGCGCGGAGAAGTGCTCCTCCTCATTAGGGTAAAAGTGTCTGCACCGTAGCCGTCAGCAGCATCCGAGCAGGGTGGCGGCGCACCTGATGGCCGTAGGCACGAATGGCGGGCATATGTGTACGAATAGCGACATCACCTTATCCAAGTCGCGGAATACCGGGCTGTTCCGCCAAGTGATGACCACACTTGCGGCAGGGCCGTGGACAGCCAATAGCGTGTGGTCACGCTCTGTGGGAGGATCCATATGTAGATAACTTAACGATGGTGATATAGTAGCACAGCCAAAAAAGGAAGCAGTGCCAGAGGCACTTTTGTACTGGTAGACGCGCAGCAGGAGAAGGTACATAGTCTGGAGGGTATGTGCGGTGTCAGGGACATAAATATGGGCTGCAGAGGGAGAGAAAGACGCGTACTGCAGGGCCCTGCCAAAAAGTAGAGATGACGCAGAAAAAGGAGATGCCTTAGATGCACCAGGGTCACATCCGCAGGGCCCGAGGTCTGGCCTAAAGGATGGCGCGCCGTCCGCGGCCATCCGAGTCCTAGCACTCTGGAGTGGTGGGTCGTCGGTAAATGGCCTTGAAGAGGAAATGCGCTGGTTGTCCTGAGGAGGAGTACACCGTACACTCAGAGTCTCGAAGGCTTCCATGCAGCCAGAGGATTGCGGGTATGATTAGATAATTATGGTCGCGTGAGTGGCTGAAGTGGCAACTCGAAGTAGGACAATGCCATTGGACTTGCGATTGGCAGTTGATGTGTGACTGCCAGTCTGAGACCCCTCATCCGGTCACTGGCTGACATCTTTGCACCTCGTCCATAAAACCGGGATTTTAGAAATCTATAGTGGAACACTCAGTTGATAGTGGAAACAACTGAGGGAGGGTATTGGAAACATGGTAGGTATTTATACATACATGGCATAGTGAAAAATACAATCACATGTGAGAGACCATGCAATCACATGTATGTTGTGTATACTGCAAGTGGTACAAAAATGGAGTGGATGAAACAAGGGGAGAAATGACACCTGTCATGTAGATGTGAATAGAAGATATTGCAACACTTCAACTTGAACATGCAATATGATTGCTCTAATTTCAACAGGGATAAGACATAATCTTTACAAAGAAGTGTTTGTTGAGCACAGGCCGTGTGCGGGAGAGGAACTAGAAAATAGTTCTTATTCTTATGTGATGACACTACAGTCTACTTATAGTAATGACTCTGGAGCACGGACCATGATCTATGTAGGTGGTGAACGTGTGTATGTATGTATGTACGAGTTGACGTGTGTGCACAGTACCAGGACAAAAGAGGAAGGAGTAAATTAGTAAGCAGACAGTGTCAACACCCCCCCTTACTGGGAACACACTCGATGAGGCCAAGGTTAGAGCGGTGGAAAACAAAAGGGGAAAGAGGAAGAGATTTAGTGAGGATATCAGCAACTACCTGTGAAGAAGGGAGATGGTGTATGGAGATGGTCTTGGAAGCAATACAATCGTGAATGAAGTGATGTCGTATGTCAATGTGTTTCGTCCCCCGAGTGACTACAGGGTTTGTCGCTATGTCAATCGCTCCCTTGTTATCCCCATACAGCAGTGTTGATGAAGGAAAAGCAAAACCTATCTCTCACAGAAGAGAGCGCAACCATAGTCCTTGAGCGGCAGTTTGTGATAGCGACATGTATTTGTGAAACACAGGCCATACGCAGTGAGGGAACTTTAAACAGTTCTTGTTATTATGTGATGATGCTAGTCTCTACTTATAGTGTTTCCTATAGTGCATGGACCATGAGTAACTGAAGGGTAAGACGTGTGTACGTATGTGAGTATCAGTTGGTGTGTGTGTACAGTAGTAAGATGAAATAGGAAGGAGCAGGTTGGTAAGCAGTGGACATCAACACCCCCCCTTACTGGGAACACACTCAATGAGACCTAAGCCAGAGCAGTGAGAAAGAAAGAGGGGAAGAGAGAGAGACTTCGTAAGGACATCAGCAATGATTTGTACAGAGGGAAGACGGTGAACTGAGATGGTGTTGGAAGAAATGCAATCATGGATATAATGATGACGGATATCAATGTGTTTTGTACCACGTGTAACCACAGGATTTGTCGCAATATCAATAGCTCCCTTGTTATCCCCATATATCAGTAGTGAGGAAGGAAACGTGAAACCAATTTCATGCAGAAGGGAGTGTAGCCAGGACCCTTGTGCGGCTGTTTGTGACAGTGACATGTATTCAGCTTCTGTGGAGGAAAGGGACACTGTGTGTTGTTTTCGTGACGACCATGTGACAGATCCTCCTCCTAGCAAAAACACATATGTGCCAATGGACTTCCTGTCATCTCGGTCAGCGGCCCAGTCAGAGTCTGAGTATCCAACGACACCGTTGTCATTGTTTCCGCCATAGCATAGGTGATAGTGAAGAGTGCCCTTCAGGTATTGTAGTACGTGGCGACCCAAGGTCAGATGTGAGGGAAGAGGGTTGGATAGAAACTGCGAGAGTTTCATGACGGTGAAGGTGATGTCAGGGCGTGAGACGATGGCAGCGTACAACAAGGAGCCAATCAACTGTTGATATTCTGAGCGGAGTGAATGGTCAGCAGTATAATCACTGTCTGCCTTCGTGGGCGTAGATCCCAGAGGTAAAGGGGTCAGGGTGGCATTGCAATCATCTAGGTGAAAGCGATCGAGGAGGTCCCTGATGTATGCTTCCTGATCAATCTGTAGTGAGCGGTTAGGCCTATCTTGAGTGATGTGGAGCCTGAGGTACAACTTGATTTCCCCTAAGCCCATCATTTGAAACAGTGCTTGGAGTTGTTTCTTGCAAGATTTGACTTCAGATAGAGAGCCTCCTGTCAGGCCACTATTATTTTCCTTATTTTTCTCTTCATTTTTCTCTATTTTCTTATACCTCTACTGTCACAGATCTTACAATCACTCCTGACCTATCCAGGCGATTCCCACGGTCACGTACTCCTTTTCTTCGTCTTTATTGGCCGATGACGCGTATGTCGTCCGATCTCTGATCGGCCCGTTCTATATTTAGTTATGACTCTTTCTC
>QLPN01001200.1:43087-73317 GCA_003314395.1 Albatrellus ellisii
ATACGTAGAACTCCTAGCGGTTTATTCCTCAGTTCTGATCATCTGGGATGTCCGCTAGGTACAGTACTCTTCATTCCTCTTCTTTACTATATGCTAATATATCTGGGATATCCGCTAGTCAAAGCACGATTGTCCTTTTTGTTGTTTTAGTCTTTCTTCAGTTGTTCGGCTTCAACATAGCGTCGGCCTCACACCTCCAAGGATGGTGATGTCGTCGACATAGAGGACGATGATGAGCAGTTTGGAGGAAGAGGTGGAAACATAAATGCTGGAATCTGAGTAGGTGCAGGTGAAAGAGAGGTTTAGCAACGATCCGTGTACTTTGTGGTGCCATTGCCATGACGCTTGCTTCAAACTGTAGATGGCTTTCGAGAGTTTGCAGACCTTTCCTTCAGAGCCAGGGATGACGAATCCCTGGGGTTGCTCCATATAGATTTCTTCATCTAGATTGCCATTGAGGAATGCAGACTTGACATCCATGGAGTGTACCTCCCAGTCTTCTAGAGCTGCTATGGCCAGGAGTGTGCGTAAAGACTCAAAGCGAGCTACTGGGGAGAAGGTTTCATTGTAGTCAACCCCATGAACTTGAGTGAAACATTTGGCAACTAGGCGGGCTTTGTATCGGCCATCTGCCTTGTGTTTGAAGACCCATTTGTTGCCCACAATGTTGTGTCCTGGTGGGGGATCTACCAAGTCCCAGGTTTGGAGTCTATCGAGCGAGGAAAGCTCTTCGGTGCAGGCTGCACGCCATGCATCAGAATCTGGACTAGATAGCGCTTGTTTAAGGGATATAGGGTCACGTGACAGAGCGTGAGAGAGTATGGATGACACAGAAGGTGTGCCATGAGGCATTGCAAAAACGTCGTCCTCGTCTGACTGCCCCCCCTCACCAATGATGTCCACGAACTCATGCAGGCCATATGCACTGTCACAGAAATGGTTGGGATGGCGAGTGACATGCTGCGAACGGTGGGGAACTGGGTAATCAGCGTCGATGAGACAGACCGGAGGCGCAGGACAGCTGGGCGACGCAGAGGAGGCCCCATGCCAGGGTGGAGAGTCAGGGGGCCCGACGTCATGAGTGCGGCGTTCAGAGTGTTGAGCATGCACACGAGGTGGTGGAGTGGTCGGTGCAGGAGCACGAGGAGGTGTGACAGGGGCGGCCACATCAGGGACAGGCACAACAACAGCCAGCAAGTGTGGAGGGGAGGCAGGCGCAGGAGGCACACAGGATGGTGCAGGCCCAGTCCATGCAGCAGGTGTGTCGTCATCAGGAGCAGGCCCGTCGTCACTGTTGGCATTGTCTTCACCAGAGTTGGAGCCATCAGTGTCAGACCCATCACCATCCGAGTCATCGGTGACTGGGGGAGCAGTTGTGGGAGCAGGGAAAACGTCAAGGATGGTGGGCATGGAGGCTGCATCCAAGGCGGGGAAGACCGACTCTTCGAAAATGATGTTGCGGCTGACGACGCGCTGAGAGGACTGTTGGTCCCAAAACAACCAACCCTTCGTACCGGTCTCATAACCGATGAAGGTGAGTGGCCTGGACTTGGGACTGAACTTCGTCCACAGGTGATCTGGGAACTGGACCCAAGCCTTGCAACTGAAAACCTGAAGGTGTGACACATCTGGAGGCAGGTCGCTGGGGAGCCAGACTGATTGTGGCATCTGCCAGCGCAAGTGTCGCTGTGGAGAGAGGTTGTAGGTGTGGACAGTGGTGTGTACGGCATATTCCCAAAAACTGGTGGAGAGTCCAGCACGATGCAACAGGCTCAGAGCTCGGTCTAAAACCAATCAGTTCCAGCACTCTGCCCTGCCATTTTGTTGGGGCGAATACGGCATGGTGAGTTGGTGCTTGGTCCCACACGTACGCAGGAGATTCGATACAGATGCAGCTAGATATTCACCGCCCCTGTCAGTGCGTAGGGTGGTGGGCCAATGGCCGAGGAGAGTTTTGACACATGCAAGGTATTGAGTGAGAGCGTCAGTGAACTGATCCTTGCGTTGTAGGAAATACACCATCCCAAAGCCAGAGAAATCGTCGAGGAAGGTGGCAAAGTACAGGTTTTGTGAACCTACAGACGCAGTGCCAACAGGACCCACCAAGTCAGAGTGCATGAGCTCCAGGGGATCAGTGGTGTGCAAATGTGAGATGCGGAAAGGGGCACGGTGGAACTTGCCAAGCAGACAACCAGAGCAAGGGGTGGAGATGTCAGGAAGGACGGGCGATACGAAGCCGGACAACTGCGAAGGTTGTATATGATGCACGACCTCTTCTGAGAGGTGGCCTAGCCATTCATGCCAGAGTCGAATGGAGGGGTGAGAGACTGTGTGCAGCAACGAGATGGGAGAGAATCGTACCCAGTATGTTCCATTTTCAAGGTGCCCAGTGCTGAACATTCATCCATTTTTAGTTATTTCGCATCGTTGGTTTTCATACGTGATGTGGAATCCGAGAGTATCCAGTTTGCTGACAGAAAGAAACCAACTGGATGCACTGGGGACATGTAGCACGCCAGTGAGGGAGATACAGACTGGTGGGCCATTCACTAGGTGGTGTTGTTTTTGACTTGTGCCACGACCGACACAGGAGATTAGTGATCCATTTCCGACAGCAACAGACTGGGATGTTGTGGTGTACGTGTCGAAGTCGTCGCGATGTGGCGAGATGTGATCAGTACAACCAGAATCCAGCATCCAGAGCCCCCACTCGTCATAGTAGCATGTGTTGATTTCAGCAACAGACCCCGCAGACATTGTGTTTACAGAACTAGGTACGTCTGGTCCCTCTCCTTTATTCTGATCTTTGTCCCGTTTATCCAACCTAGCTTTTACATCCACAGGCATGCCGTGTAAAGCCCAGCAAGTGTCAACGGTGTGGTTGCATCGCTTACAGTGGGAACAGAAAGAGGTGTTGCGCCGCCCAGGACTGTTGTGATTTGTTGTGAATGCTGCAAGAGCGGAGTGAGGTTTGGTGCGTGCTTCTTCATCTAGGATGCAGCTGCGGATGTTGCTGATGGCAAGGTGAGCGATGTCTGAAGACGCGAGGAGAGTGGAGGAAAAGGAGCTCCAAGAAGGTGGTAGTGCATGTAAGAGGAGGAAGCACATATTCTGTTCACTAACTTCTACCCCAGATGCTACCAAGCAATCCTGCACAATGATGAGGGCATCAATCTGAGGAGTGAGAGGCGTGCTGACATCAAACTTGCTGGTGAAGAGGGCCTGGAAGTCTACGAATGCTGCTATAACGGTTTGTTTTCCATAGACTTCTTTCAGTCCTTCCCAGGCTCGTCGTGCTGTCATGGAGTCTCCAGCAACCATGGTGGCTGGTTGTGCGCTACAGTGCATGGATATTACGGCTTTGGCGACATCGTTGTTGTGCTCCCAAGTTTTGAGTTGTTCAGTGTTTGTGATAGTGATGATGGGCATACCACCTTCAACGTTTTCAGTGGATGTGATAGGAGTGACGGGTCCCTTGAAAATCATGTACCAGATCCCCATGATGATGAGTACAGATTTGACGATATTGGCCCATTGTTTGTAGTTGTCTGTTCCTTCCAGAGTGATGTTGATTTTGGGAATGGAGGCAGCGTATGAGGGAGTGGCAAGACATGCCAGGATGATAGTGATGATGAGATAAGTGTGTGAGTGGATGATGGTAAAGATCAAGATGGCAGTGAGTAAGAGGGAGATGCATATAGCCCAGGCAGGGCCCATAACCTGTGAAACACAGGCCATACGCAGTGAGGGAACTTTAAACAGTTCTTGTTATTATGTGATGATGCTAGTCTCTACTTATAGTGTTTCCTATAGTGCACGGACCATGAGTAACTGAAGGGTAAGACGTGTGTACGTATGTGAGTATCAGTTGGTGTGTGTGTACAGTAGTAAGACAAAATAGGAAGGAGCAGGTTGGTAAGCAGTGGACGTCAACAGTATTCCGCTTCCATGGAGGAGAGAGATACAGTGTGTTGCTTCCTTGAAGACCACGTGACGGCTCCTCCTCCCAACAGAAAGATGTATGCTCCTATAGACTTCCGATCGTCTCTGTCTGCTGCCCAGTCAGAATCAGAATATCCAATGATGCCAGTGTCGCTTCCACCGCCATAGCATAGATGGTGATGAATGGTGCCTTTGAGGTAGCGAAGGATATGATGCGCTAGGACGAGATGTGAGGGGAGAGGGTTGGAAAGGAATTGCGAGAGTTTCATAACGGCAAAGGCAATGTCTGGGTGTGAAACTATCGCGGCATACAGAAGAGACCCGATTAGTTGTTGGTACTCTGACCTAAGTGAGGGACTGGCTGTGTAGTCAGTGTTTGCCTTAGTGGGGGTTGCCCCAGGAGGCAATGGTGTGATGGTAGCATTGCAGTCCTCGAGATGGAATCGGTTGAGTAGATCGACGATGTAAGCTTCTTGGTCGATTTGCAGGGAGTGGTTATCTCTGTCATGAGTGACGTGTAACCTGAGATATGATTTTATCTCCCCTAAGTCAGTCATCTGGAAGAGTGCTTGCAATTGTTTCTTGCACGCTTCTACTTCAGCTAGGGATCCTCCAAGGATGGTTATGTTGTCGATGTAGAGAACGATGATGAGTGGTTTGGAGGAGGCCGTGGAGACATAGATCCCAGAGTCTGAGTATGTGCAGGCGAAGGACATACCAAGCAGTGACCCATGCATTTTGTGATGCCATTGCAGCGACGCCTGCTTCAGACCATAGATCGCTTTTGAGAGACAACAGACCTTTCCTTCAGAACCAGGAGCAATGAAACCCTGGGGTTGCTCCATGTATATTTCTTCATCAAGGTCTCCATTGAGAAATGCTGACTTGACGTCCATGGAGTGAACTTCCCAGTCTTCCAGTGTGGCTATTGCAAGGAGAGTGCGTAGGGATTCGAATCGTGTGACTGGGGAGAAGGTTTCATTGTAGTCGACGCCATGGATTTGTGTGAAGCCTTTTGTGACTAAGCAGGCTTTGTATCGTCCATCAGCTTTGCATTTGAAGACCCACTTGTTTCCAACAATGTTATGTCCTGGTGGAGGATCAACCAGTGACCAGGTCTGTAGTCCATTGAGGGAGGACAGTTCCTCTTCACATGCTGCTCACCATGCATCAGAGTCGTGACTAGATAGGGCTTGTTTTAGGGTTAAGGGGTCATGTGACAGAGCATGGGAGAGAATGGTGGAAATCAAGGGCATGCCTCGAGGCATTGCGAAGACGTTGTCGCCATCCTCAGAGAGCCCCCCCTCACTGAGAATGTCGACAAACTCCTGTGGGCCATAGGCACTATCCCGAAAATGAGCCGGATGGTGCGTGACACACTGAGAGTGACAAGGAATGGGGTAGTCCTCATCAACGGTGCATAGAGCCAGCGCTGGATGACTCGGTGAGGCGGATGCAGGACCGTGCCACAGCGGCGAGTCAGGTGGGCCAACGTTGTGTTCCTGTCGAAGAGAGCATCGGGCGCAAACGTGCAGAGGAGGAGATGATGGAACAGAGGTGCGAGGAGGAGTGATGGGTGGGGGCGCAGGAGCAGACCCCGCAGGGGGTTCAGCCAGTGGTACAGGAGCCTTGTGTAACCCTGGTGTGTTGCCAGACTCGCTAGGAGGGATAGGCTGATCGACCAAAGGGGGAACAATGCTGAGGACTCTAGGACTGCTGGAGTCATTGTCGTCTGAGTCACCATCATTGTTGGAGCTGCCATCATTGTTGGAGCCGCCATCATTGTTGGAGCCGCTGTCATCGCTGTTGTTGTTGGGCGGTGGTGGCAGAGGAAGCAGGAATATGTTGAGCACAGTGGGAGTGGAGATGGCATCAAGGGCCGGGAAGATGTCTTCCTCAAAGACTGCATCCCAACTGACAATATGACGGTTAGACAGTCTGTCCCAGAAAACCCAGCCTTTGGTGCCGGTCTCATACCTGATGAAGGTGAGTGGTCGAGACTTGGCATCCAGCTTGGTGTGCTGATGGGCAGGATATGGGACCCAGGCCTTGCACCCGAAAACATGCAGATGTGAGATGTCTGGGGGTGAGGATGCAGGTTGCCAGAATGAATGAGGAGTGCACCAACCCAAACGACGCATAGGTGACAGGTTGTAGGTGTGTACAGCCATATGTACTGCACATTCCCAGAAGCCTGCAGATAGCCCAGCACGGTGAAGGAGGCTAAGGGATCGGTCGAGCACAGAATGATTCCAGTGTTCAGCCCGACTGTTCTGTTGAGGGGAGTATGGGATGGTGCGTTGGTGCTCAATTCCGCATTCGAGCAAAAGAGTGGACACTGAAGCGGCTATATACTCCCCTCCGTGATCTGTGTGCAGGGTGACCGGCCAACACCCAAACAGCACGTGCACGTGAGCAAGGTAGAGCGTGAGTGTGTCCGAGAATTGGTCCTTATGCTGTAGAAAGTGCACAAGACCAAAACCCAAAAAATCGTCCAGGAACATGGTGAAATATAGGTAATGGGAGCCAACTGACGCAGTACCAATGGGACCGACGAGGTTGGAGTGCATGAGGTCAAGGCAGGACGTGGCATGGGAATGAGAGACGCAAAAGGGGGAACGTGGAAACTTCCCTAGGAGACACCCGGAGCAGGGAGAAGCGTCAGAAGAGGGAGCGGCCAAGGAGAAGCCAGTGAGTTGCATTGGCGAGATGTGATGCATGACTTCCTCAGATAGGTGACCCAACCGTTCGTGCCAGACACAGAGCGTAGGATGGGTGACAGCGTGGAGTGAAGAAGATGGTGAGAGAGCTACCCAATACGTGCCATTTGCAAGGTGTCCAGAGCTATAGGTGTGACCATCCTTGGTGATTTTGCAATGGTTGTTGAAGTAGGAGATATGGAACCCAAGAGCATTGAGTTTACTGATGGAGAGGAAGCGGCTCAATGTGCTGGGAATGTGTAGAACTCCTCCAAGGGACAGTTGAACTATGGACCCATTCAGGAGTGTGTGTCTCTGCAAGCAAGTACTGAGCCCGAGACAGGGAATTAACGACCCATTGCCGACTGTGACTGACCGGTGTGGTGTGGTCGTGTAGACAGCAAAGTCCTCTTTGTGCGGCGAGATGTGGTCTGTGCACCTGGAATCAAGCATCCAGAGCCCCCCATCATAGTAGCAAGTGTCGATGTTATCAGAGACAAGTGTGGCAGACATGGTGTTTACAGAGCTAGGTACGTCCGATCCTACTCCTTTATTCCGCTCTTTGTCTCATTTGTCCAAATGTGCTTTGACATCCACAGGCATGCCATGCAAGGCCCAACAGGTATCGACCATATGGTTGCAATGTTTGCAATGAGAGCAGAAGGACCCATTACAGCGTCCATTGCTGTTGTGGTCGGTTGTGAATGCTGTGAGCATGGAGCAAGGTTTAGTACGGGCTTCTTCATCGAGGATGCATCCTCGAATGTTCCCAATGGTGAGGTGGGCAAGGTCAGACGAAGTGAGTAGTGCAGAAGAGAAGGCACTCCATGATGGAGGGAGAGCATGTAAGAGTAAGAAACACATGTTTTGTTTGCTAACCTCAACCCCTGATGCAACCAAGCGATCTTGCACAATAATGAGGGCGTCAATCTGTGGCGTAAGAGGAGTGCTGATGTTGAATTTGCTAGTAAAGAGGGCTTGGAAGTCGATGAACACGGCAATGACCGTTTGCTTTCCATATACTTCTTTCAACCCATCCCAGGCTCGTCGCACTGTCATGGAGTCTCCAGCGACCATGGTGGCAGGTTGGGAGCTACAATGCATCGATATAACTGCTTTGGTGACGTCATTGTCATGTTCCCAGGTTTCGACCTGGTCAGTGTTTGTGATAGTGATGATAGGCATACCACCTTTGACATTCTCAGTGGAGGTGATGGGAGTAATGGGTGCTTTGGAGATTGTATACCAAATCCCCATGATGATGAGGGCAGACTTAACGATGTTTGCCCATTGTTTGTAGTTCTCTGCTCCTTCTAGGATGATGTTGATTTTTGGAATGGAGGCAGCATAGGAGGGAGTGGTGAGTTGTGAGAGGAGTAGTGCTAGTATGAGATATGTGTGTGAGTTGAGTAAGGTGAAGACGAGTACTGCAGTGAGGACAAGAGAGATGCAGATGGCCCGGGCAGGGCCCATAACCTGTTGAGCACAGGCCATGTGCGGGAGAGGAACTAGAAAATAGTTCTTATTCTTATGTGATGACACTACAGTCTACTTATAGTAATGACTCTGGAGCACGGACCATGATCTATGTAGGTGGTGAACGTGTGTATGTATGTATGTATGTATGTATGTATGTATGAGTTGACGTGTGTGCACAGTACCAGGACAAAAGAGGAAGGAGTAAATTAGTAAGCAGACAGCGTCAACAGTGTTGTGTCTTGAGTGAGTGACAGGTCAATAATTTCACTGCATGCAATGACATGAGATCAATGCTCTACTATCCCTAGCACTATTGGAGTTTACAGCGATGTGTGACAGCAAACACATGTGGCTGCATGCAACTGTGAATGTGCGACTGCACGGCTATGCCACACGGACCTCTAGTGGGACTCAGGGATGATATGGATGGACCCTTTAGTTATAGAAAATTTCTCTTGCATGTTTTCTTTTCCCTCAGTCTTCTACAAAGAGACTGAGAATATAATACTCTTCTTTCTACAGTTGGCTGTGCTCTCTCCAAGAAACCTCCTTCAATAGATTATGAGACATGAGGTCTATCAAACTGAGCAAGCACCACCTTTGAGACAAACTCACATTCCTGCACTTTACACACCATATCAGCAGCAGGCTCAACAAGCAAGACTCCTGCACCAGTGACTGGATGCACCACCACAACAGCAGGCACCATGACAAGCTCAAAGGCAAAAGCTTTGAGCAAGCTCTATGACATACCTTTCCTTGCAGAAAATGGTGAAAATTTCACCTTCTAGAAATTTTGCATCAAAATGGTTCTTCAAGTGTGTGGACTATGGCCTATCATCAGTGGCTCCAATAAGGCCCTGGCCAACACATCACCTGACTATGATGACTGGGTCAACTGTGACCACAATGCATGCATGCAAATCATGTTGATGCTCAGCAATGAGCCCCTCAACACCATGCTATATGCAACAACATCAGAAGATGTTTAGGAGAAGCTAATGACATGATATGAAGGAAAAGGGGAGCAGAAGATTGCTTACTTCATTAGTGAGCTATTCTGCAGCACTCTATCTGACAACACCCCCCTTGAACCACAAATAAATGTGATGGTGCACACTGCACACACACTCTCCTCACTCAGGCAGCAACTTGACAAAAAACTCATTGCTGTTGCCATCATCATCTCACTACCTCCATCCTATGACATGCTCAAACTGATCCTCACTGCCATGAAAGTAACCAATCTCAACATTGAGAACATTCACTCACAAGTCACACTTGGAGAGCAATGCTGAAATTGTGCCATGGATTCCATGGGTGCATTCATGGCTCACTTCAAAGGCAAAGGCAAAGGACCCACAATATTGGATGAGGAGCAACAGGCCAAGTGCAAGGCAAAAGGGTTTTGCATGCACTGTGAAATCCATGGCCACAAAATCAAAGACTGTCACAAGCTCAAAGCTGAAAAGGGTGCCACAACAGTGCACATTGCTACCGACAGCACAGCACTATGCACTCAAACATGTGACAAAGATGATAATGATGATGTGTCATTCAATCTCTTCAAAGTTGCCAAAAAACTTGTACAATGTGATGATCTCACAGCTTGCTGGCTCATTGACTCAGGCACCAGTTGCCACATGAGCTCCAACTGTGACTGGTTCTATCTCTATCACCTGTTCACTATGCCATGCAAAGTCTGGCTAGGTTATAACAGCTACATTCTAGCTGAGGGTGCCAGCAACAGCCACATGAAGATGCATGCCAACAAGAAATGGAACCAGGCTATCCTACAGGATGTACTCTATGTCCCTGAGCTCCATGGTAATCTCCTATTGGTCTCCACACTCACAAAATGCAGTGCACATGTCCAATTCAATGGAGATACATGCAAGATCCTCAACAAGGATGATGCATTAGCATGCATCAGCCACCTTGAGGATAACCTCTACATCCTCAACACATGCACACATGCTCCTGACACTGCATGAATCATGCATGTCACATCATTCCCATCTGAAGGCATTGACATCTCTGATGATCCCTCTGCCTTCATCACATGCATGAGCATGGCTAATGCTGACATATGGACCTGGCATCACCACCCAGGTCACATCAGTGTAGACTCTGTCCTGTGCATGATCCACAACAGTATGGTCAAGGGCATGGCCATCACCAGCAATGCAACCCATGAAGCTCTAGAGATATGCAAGCCTTGCATCAAGGGCAAGCACATGTGACACAATGTCATGAAATTGACACAGACACATGCTGACACAATGCTCAGCCACATCTTTTCAGATCTGTGTGGGCCCATGCAAACATGCTCCTGCAAGGGGTATGACCACTTCATGACATTTATTGATGACAAGTCATGCAAGGTCTTTGTCCATGGCCTCAAACAAAAAAGCAATTTGCATGAATGTCTCACAGACTTTGTTGCATGTGCTGAAGTTGAGATGGGCATGAATGTGAAGGCACTCCATTCAGACAGTGGAGGTGAATATACAGGTGAATGCATGCAGAATTTCCTGTGGGCACATGGAATTAAACATGAAATGACAACTGCTGACATGCTGCAACACAATGGTGTCACCAAACACATGAATTGCACACTCATGGAGACCATGCACACACTGCTCACCAATGCCAACCTCCCACATTCTTACTGGTATGACACTATTGAGTATGCCACTTACTTGCACAACATAGTGCCAAAATGTGCACTCAAAGACAATCTCACACCAGAAGAATCTTGGAGCAGTAACAAGCCCAACATTGCCCTTGTTTGCATCTTTGGTTGCAAAGCCTTCATCCACATTCTGGACAAGTACCAATGCAAAGTTGCTGGTTTGCACCTTCATCAGCTATGCATGCAATCAATGTGCCTACTGCCTGGTCCACCACCTGAGTGGGCACATCATTGGATCACATGGTGTGATCTTTGATGAAGGGGGCTCCACAACCACAAAATGCTATGGGTGGATCATCTTTGATCCCAACATGGACAGTATAGAGTCCCATGAGTGTGATACTCATGCTAGTGACCCACCAATTTCTCCTATCGAAGCTTCCCCAACTGTGACCCCTATGACTGTGACCACTTCCATGCCTGACACAATGCAACCGATGGCACCCACAGCTCCTATGCCTATGCCCATGGTGACAAGTTGACCCTCATGCAGCAAATGTGCACCTATTCATGACAATGATGAACACTACAATGTCTTATCATATGCTCAAAAGCAAAAGGGTGCAAATGTGACCACTGACACACAGCCACCTGCAGAAGATGTGCCACCACTTGATAGCAGTGAACTTGCACAAGCTGCAACAATTGCATCTGAAAGTGATCTGCTCACTTATGAAGAAGCAATGTTATGCCCTGATGTAGCAGAATGGCTCACAGCATGTGAAGAGGAACTGCAGACCTTCCAATGCATGGAAGGCTACACAGAAGTCAACTGACCACATGATCACAAAATTGTTGGCAGCAAGTGGGTATTCTACATCAAAAGAAATCCAGAAGTACAAAGCATGCCTAGTTATGAAAGGCTTCACCCAAGTCAAAGGTGTAGATTTTGACAAAACATCCACACCTGTCATGAAATTCTCATTGCTTTGCACAATCCTCACCATTGCTGCCAAACATGACTTTGAAGTTCACCAAATGGACATAAAGGCAGCCTATCTCAATGGTGTACTCAATGAAGAAATCTATCCTGAGCCACCCACTGGATTCAAACCCTCAGCAGGTAAGGTCTGGCACCTTGGAAAATCCATTTATGGCACATGCCAAGGGGGACGAGTCTGGTATGAGTGCATTAAGAAGGAATTCAAAGTGCTAGGTTATACACACTCCAATGCTGACCACTGTTACAAGGCACTTGCTTAGGCACCTCATAACAGTTTTTTTTTCTTTTTCTTTTTTTCTTATCTTACTTACTAGTAAAGCATAGTGTTATTACTACAAGTGTGAGCTTAGCTCCACTTTACTTAGTAAGGACTCTATCTCTCTTCCTTCTTTATAGTACTACAGTATTTATATACTGCACTGTGAGTTTTACCCCAAGTACTATAAAGCTTTCTTTCTTCCTGTTTTTATTATTATCTTTATTTATTTATTTATTTACATTTACTTGCTAAGGACTATCATTATATGATTAGCAAGGACTCATTGTATCTCATCTTTATTTATCTTTGTTTACCTCTTGTTCACTTTGCATTTGTGGCTGAGCCACTTACTATATTTCATGGATGCATCTTAGGTCATGTGATCTTGTTGATTGCTGTGCAATCATCATTGATCCATGAACCTTATTTACTTGTACTATTTTTAGTACCCTGGTTTTGTATAAGTAGTTGAAAGACTGGTGGTCTTAAACCCCAGTCTTGTCAACTTTGCAATCTATGGATTCTCCTACACTGCACTTGATCTAAAGCTCACTACAAACTTGCTTCACCCTCTAAGAACTAAGTCTAAGATCTCTAAGTCACTCTAAGTGTTGCTAAAACATCCTAAATTTGTCACTCTGGATCCTCATTTAGTCATTGGCAGTATCATCCTCATCACTATCTCATTGATCCCACTCTCATCATCATCAGGAATGTTTACTACACTTACCAAGTGCATACCAACTACCTTGTTACCTGGGGTATTATTATAGCAGACCTTCCCTAAGACCATCCAATAGGCCACTCTTAGCAACCACTCTGTTTTTCTAAAACATGACACATCTGGCAAGCTCATATGCATTGTCACAATTTATGTTGATGATATTGTACTCACATCACACAGTATTGATGAAATAGAAAACATGAAGGCAGTGCTTAAATGTGAGGCTGACACTATGTCAAAGCTGAACAGCAAGAAGGAAACTAAAACAAATGGACAATTGTGCTTAGACTAGTGGATATCCCAGATATATAATCAGCTAATTAGTGTTGATGATTATATGCTGACTGAGGTACTCCTTCCTTTTTTGTCTACTATACTGTACACACCCACATGTCTGTAAACAAATGTACACAGTTCATCTGTCCATAGTTCTTTGGTCCATGCACAACCCCACTTACTATAAGTGGCTTGTTGTTCCACTGTATAATATAAGAACTATTTCAAGTTCCACTCCCATGTATGACCTGTGTTCATCAGGTTATGGGCCCTGCCTGGGTCATCAGTGGCACTCTTCTCTCAACTCTTGCTCTCACACTCTTAGCATTGCTACAGTCTTCCAAACTCATTTTTGTCCTCACCATATTACACCTCATACAAATATACACTTCTGTCTCTGTACCCAAAATCAGTATCACTCTAGAAGGTTCGACAAACTACCACCAATGGGCCAACATTGTAAAGTTGGCCCTCATTGTTGATGTGTCTCTGAAGCTTACTAATGTGCTCTTCCCTTTTTGTCTCCTTACTGTACACACACTCACACATTCACATACATACATACATACATACATACATACATACATACATACATACATACATACATACATACATACACGCACCTTCCTGTATATGCTTCTCTGGTCTGTGTGCAGTCATAGATACTATAAGTAGATAGGGATAGCCTTGTACAAGAATTAGAACAATTCTAGTTCCCTCTATGCATATGGCCTGTGTTTCACACTCATCATCATAGGGGTATGGTATACTATTTCCAAACCCTCAGTCACTCCTGTTATCAGCACCACTGAGGTACCAGGAGGCCTTCCTATTGAAACCACTACCAATATGGAAGAAATTCAACTCTGGCATGACAACAACAAAATTGCCAAAGCTGTCATCTCCATGCACTCCCCACTTCATGGGGCTCCTTTTCTTCAGCTGTCCTGGCTTCCTCTGATATTGAGGCACTCAATCTTTCTATCATTCATGGATGGATCCTTGATGAGGAAGCATGCTCCAAGCCATCATCAGCCCTTTCCACTTTTCAGTCAGCCTCCACTCTGGGACACTGCAATGGATCCTTCTGCACCCATTGCAAAAGAAAGAACCACACTGTTGACAGCTGTTGGGCTCTGCATGGCATGCCTGATGATGTAAAGGCTCAATTGGATAAAAAGAGTGACAGGGACAAAGGAGGAGGTGGAGGGATTGGGGGGTAGCAGAACCAAAGGCTAGCTTACATGTGTTATCTTCATCTGCCTCAGTATTTGGCACCTGCTACTACAACCGAGAGCCCAGCACATGGATGCTGGACTCTGGCTGCACTGACCACATCACCCCCCACAAAAATGACTTGTCAAACTACACCTCTGTTACTGCACAAAGCATCACTGTTGGTGATGGGTCCACTATCTCCTGCATTGGGAAGGGCACATGCACAAGGCAACATATCCTTCCTGATGACATGAATGTCTCACTGTCACTCTCTGATGTGCTTCATGTGCTTGGAGTGTCTGGATGCTTCCTTTCCATTAATAAACTGGATTGGTTGGGATTCTGGATCATCTACAAAGGTGGAACTTGCACCATCTTGAAGAACAGGCAGGCATTTAGCATAGGGGAACTCCAGAATGGCACTTACTGGGTTGACTTGGCACCTGTACCTCTTCTCCATGCCATGACCTCTCTCACTGTTCACCTTTGGCATGAACACCTAGGACACCTGTCTGAAGCCATGGTTGTGCACATATGTCCCAACCAACTCATGGGATTCCCTCCTCACATTGTTGCATCCCTGTCCTCTCCTTGCACTGGTTGCCTTCAGGGCAAATTCCCTTGCTCACCATTTCAGCTCTCTCATGCATGTGATAACAGCCTGCTTGACCTCATCCATATGGACTTGGTTGGTCCCATTGGTATGTCATCTGTCAGCATGGGCAACTCCTATTTTGCCACGTTTCTTGATGACTGCTCCAGCTTTGGTGTTGTCTATCCACTCAAGCAGAAGGATCAGCTGTTGAGTGTGCTAGAGCACTACTTGGCCTGGGTGCACAACACCCATGGTCACTGGCCTGCTGCTCTCTGCTCTGACTGTGGGGGGGAGTACCTCAATTCTCATGTTGCTGGGCTTCTAGACAAATGCAGGATCACTCACCAGTGTACAGTACCATATTCCCCACAACAGAATGGTCACATGGAGTGCTGGAACTGTACTACCCTGGATTGTGTGCTCTCCCTCCTCCATCAGGCATCCCTCTCCCCCAGGTTCTGGGAGTTCACTGTGTGTGTTGCAGTGCATACCTACAACATTTCTCCTGCAAAGTGTCTGGCCTGGGGCACCCCTCTCTCCCAATGGTTGCTGGCTGTGTCCCCTCCAGATGTCTCACATCTCTGCATCTTTGGCTGTAAAGCCTGGGTGAAAACTCTAGACCATCAGTGTGCAAAGCTCAGCTTGAAGTCCAGGGTACTCACTTTTGTTGGATACAAGTCAGGCACAAAGGGCTGGGTCTTCTGGGATGAGTTGTCCCACTGCACCATGGTGAGCCATGATGCAGTCTTCAAGGAAGACACCTTCCCTGCAGCAGAGTCATTGGTGTCCCCCACTGTCCTGGATTCCTTTCCTCCCTCTCCTCCAGCTCCTGTGGACAATGATGACAGTGACACTTCCTCTGACAGTGGCAGCAACTTGAGTGATGGACTGGACAATGATGGTCCTCCTGCCATGGTTGGCCCTCCTTCTGTTCTTGCCATCCCTCTCCCTCCTCCTGTGGAAGACATTGGGATTGACACACCTGTTGTCACCACCTCACCACCCCCTGCTCTTCCCATCACTCCCCTGTGTGCTGCTCCTCTGGCAGTTGCTCCCCCATGTGTGTGTGCTAGGTGGGTTGCTCATGCAGATGACACACTGTCTCCTGCACTTCTCTTGTGGGAGAGTCGCTCTCCTCCTGTTCATCATCAGCCCTGAGTAGTCTATGTGGATGACAATGCACCTGCTCTTTGCCAGTCCCAATGCATTGGCCACTGTCCTGCCCATTTTTATGACAGTTCCTACAGGCCACACACCTTTGTGGACATCCTCAGTGAGGGGGGGTCTGACAGCAATGACATTTTTGCCACACCGCAAGGTGGCCCTTCAATCTCAGCCATCCTTTCTCACACTGTTTTGCACAGCCCACTCACTCTCAAACAAGCACTCTCCAGTCCCAACAATGACTCCTGGCACTCTGCCTGTAATGAAGAACTTGATTCATTACATAAGCTCCACACCTGGGACCTTGTCGACCTTCCAGCAGGACATAACCTTGTAGGCAACAAATGGGTATTCAAACAAAAAGCTGATGGACACTACAAGGTGTGCCTTGTTGCAAAAGGCTATGCACAAATACATGGTATCAACCACACTGAAATGTTCTCCCCAGCAGCACATTTTGAATCTCTTCACACACTTTTAGCCATAGCTGCACTAGAAGATTGGGAGGTACACTCTATGGATGTCAAGTCATTGTTCCTAAATGGCAACTTAGATGAAGAAATCTACATGGAGCAACCACAGGGCTTTGTTGTCCCTGGAACAGAAGGAAAGGTTTGCTGTTTAACCAAAGCCATCTATGGGCTAAAGCAGGCATTGCACCAGTGGCACCATAAGATGCATGGTTCCCTCCTTGACCTATCCTTCACATGTACCTACTCCAACTCTGGAATCTAAGTCTCCACATCCTCATCAAAACCCCTCCTCATCATTCTCTATGTAGACAATATCATTGTCCTAGGAGGATCAATTGAAGAAGTTGAACAATGCAAGGCAGTGTTAAAAGCAATCTTTGAGATGATGGACTTAGGGGAAGTAAAATCATATCTTGGTCTTCACATCACATGTGACTGTTCCACACACACCCTTGACATTGACCAAGAGGCATACATAGGAGACCTCCTTGACCACTTTCACCTGGAAGACTGCAATGTGACAATGACACCCTTACCACCAGGTGTGAGGCCAACACTATGTCGAAGCCAAGCAACTGAGGAAGAGACTAAAACAAAGGACAATCGTGCTTTGACTAGCAGATATCCCAGATGTATTAGCGTATAGTAAAAGAGCGAAGAGAAGAGTACTGTACCTAGCAGATATCCCAGATGATCAGAACTGGGAAATAAACTGCTAGGAGTCCTATGTATATATAGTACCCTAGAACGTGCACAGACCATGCAGTACAGTATAGGGCCGGAGAATGAGAAAGTAAAGTAATCATGTCATATCTAATAATAGAGGGGATGCGTCAGTGCTGACTGAGGCTCTGCAGCAACTGTGGGAGTGATTGGTGATATTCCACAGCAGGTGTGAGAAGGATTGGTGAGCATGCACAGTAGTCATGAGAAAAGGAATCATAACTAAAGATAGAATGGGCCGATCAGAGATTGGATGACATACATGTCATTGGCCGATAAAGATGAAGAGAAAGAATATGTGATCGTGAGAATTGCTTTGATAGATCAGGAATGAGTGTAAGATCTATGATGATATAAATGTAAGAAAATAGAGAAAAATGGAGAGAAAAATAAGGAGAATAATAGTGGCCTGACACCAGGTTCTTCACCTACCAAAGCAGATGTTGACTATGTTGCACCCCCTTCACTCCACAGTGACTATCAACAATTGATCAGGTCTCTGCTCTATGTGGCTATTGTCTCCAGACCAGACATTGCCTTTGTGATTATGAAACTTTCATAGTTTCTTTCCAATCCACTGCCCACTCACCTGACCCTTGCCCACCATATCTTATGCTACCTCAAAGGGACTATGCACATGCACTTGCAATACCGAGGTAGCCATGGGACTGGTGTTGTGGGATACTCAGACTCTGATTGGGTAGCTGATTGTGACAACTGGAAATCAGTTGGTGTGCATGCCTTCTTACTTGGAGGAGGTGCCATTGCTTGGGCTTCATGAAAGCAGCACACTGTGTCACTTTCCTCAATGGAGGTGGAGTACATGTTGCTGTCACAGGCAGCTGCAGGAGATGTGGTTAAGGTTGTTGTTCCAAGAGATAGGTTTCAGTTTCTTCTCTCCCTTACCACTATATGGAGACAACAAAGGGTCCATCAACATAGTGACTAACCCCATCATCACCTGTGGTACAAGGTACATTGACATCCACCACCATTACATTTGTGACTGCTTTTCCTCTAATGCCATTACTGTTCAGTGTCTTCCCTCATCACTTGTTACTGCTGATATCTTGACTAAGCCATTGTCTCTCCTGCTCTTTGTTGAAATTACCTTACATATCACATAGTTTTTCTTTCATTTGGCTTCTCTGTACGACACAGTTCCTTATCTCCTTGGACTGCATATGTGATCATACAAAACCTCCCACTCCACACCCACTTCCAGGATGATGCGCATCCCCTCTTACTATGGTAAATGTTGTACTCTTCACTTACACTCCGCTTCAACTTTACCTATATTCCACTATATAAATGAGAGTGCTACAATACAACCTCCTCAGACATCTTACCTACCTGTCTGAGTGAGTACATCTACTACCCCACTCATCATACTCTCTCTCATCCATCCCTGCAGTGTACTTGAACCACGTTACATCACTCTACTGTGCTTGTAACCACTTACCACTCTGCTGCAGTGATGTCACTGCCCATTGCACTCATTGCTATGAGCTTTTCCTACCTATTAACACTCATATATATCATGGTTGCAGTCATCTCCCATATCCTGTGCATACACTCTTTTCTCTTCACTGCTCTGGTCTTGGACTTGTGGAGTGTGTTCCCAGTATGGGGGAGTGTTGACAACTATATGCTGACTGAGGTACTCCTTCCTTTTTTATCTACTATACTGTACACACACCCACACATCTGTACATATATGTACACAGTTCATCTGTTCATAGTTCTTTGGTCCATGCACAACTCCACTTACAATAAGTGGCTTGTTGTTCCACTGTATAATACAAGAACTATTTCAAGTTCCACTCCCACATATGACTGGTGTTCATCAAGTAGAACAAGAAGGAAGAGATGTTACTGTACCTAGCAGGCATCCCAGATGATCAGAACTAGGGAATAAACTGCTAGGAGTTCTACATATATATAGTACTCTGGAGAATGCACAGACCATGCTGTACAGTATAGGGCTGGAGAATGAGAAAGTAAGTAATGATGTCATATCTAATAATAGAGGGGATGTGTAAGTGCTGACTGAGGCTCTGCAGTAACTGTGGGAGAGATTGGTGATACTCCACAGCAGGTGTGAGAAGGATTGGTGAGCATCCACAGTAAGAGTGAGAAAATGAGTCATAGCTAAAGATAGAATGGGCCAATCAGAGATCAGATGACTGGCACATCATCAACCAATAAAGACAAATAAGAGGAATGCATGACTGTGGGAATCACTTTGGTAGATCAGGAGTGATTGTAAGATCTATGGTAATAGAGGCATAAGAAAAATAGTCAAAATGAAGAGAAAAATACAGGAAATAATAGTGGCCTGACATTAAACATTCCTTCAACATGACCAACCTCAGTAAAATTGGCTGGATTCTGGGCATGCAGATCACATGGGATCATTAATGCAAGACCATCATCCTCTCCCAGGAGAAATATATTGACAATGTTCTTTGCAGATATGGTCACCCCATCACTCCAAAATGAGCAACTCATGAAGCTCAACACTCCAGAGGTGACAGCAGATGTTTATAGGTACCAGAGCACAGTGGGTGCACTCATGTACATGTCAGGACACATTTATTTTTCTTTTCATTTTATGATTTCTTTTACTCTTATCACTCAAGATCTACAAGAGATATCTTATCAGATCATCAGTAGATCTTATTGCGATTATGCATGACTCATTCATCATTCATCATCAGTTCACTTACTATACATATATGACACATATTCTCACAGTTGCTTACAGAGCTTCCCACAGATGCTGTGCATCCTTACTGATGCTGTGCAAGTTGCTTATTGATCATTCACAGGAATGCTGTGCATTCCTTTATGATACACCTGCCCTATAGTATTTACATGGTCCGTGCACAGGTTTCCTCTAGTATATATAGTTCAGCTGTATCATAGTTACTCTTCAGCTCAATACATCTGGGATATCCATTTGTTAAGTGTGATCTCATCCCTCTTGTTAGCCCTTCCTCTTCCTTTTACATTGTGTGACCTTGCTGGCAAACATTGGCCTCACAGTACACAATGTTAGGGACACAACCTGACTTAGTGTACACCATTGGCATACTCAGCCAACATACCATGACACCAGGTGATGTGCATTTCCACACTTTAAATCACATGTTCTGGTATCTATGTGCCATGGCAAGTTAATGGGCTTCATCAACACTGATTGGGCAGCCAACATCAGTGACAGGCAATCCATCTCTGGATATGTCTTCATTCTCTCTGGTGGCATGATTAGCTGGAGCTCCAAAAAGCAGGCATCAACAGTGCTCTCTAGCACAGAAGCTGAATATGTCACAGGCACACATGCTGCAAAAGAAGCTGTCTGGCTTCACACCCTCCTTTCCAAGCTTGGCAAACTCCACAACTCTCCTATGACACTCCAAATCAACAATCAGTCCACCATCACCATCATGAAAAACCTGGCCTTTCATGCATGTACCAAACACATTGATGTGCAGTATCATTTCTTACACAAGAAGTATGTTGGTGGGGAACTGGAATTGGAGTATATTCTGATGGGTGAGCAGGTTGCAGATGTGCTGACAAAGGGGTTGGCATGGCAGAAGCATGAGCAGTTCTGCTCTGGCATGGGCATTCACTGGCACAGCTGAGTGGGCATGTTGGAGTTTACAGTGATGTGTGACAGCAAACACATGTGACTGCACATGACTGTGAATGCATGACTGTGCAGCTATGCCACACAGACCTCTCACAGGACTCAGGGATGATATGGATGGACCCTTTAGTTATAGAAAATTTCTCTCACATGTTTTCTTTTCCCTCAGTCTTCTACAAAGAGACTGAGGTCAGTACTTACTCTCTACACCATTCATCTTTTATGTTTTCTCATTATTTCTTCCTGTAGAATACAATACTCTTCTTTCTACAGTCAGCCACACTCTTTCCAAGCAACCTCCTTCAATAAGTGCTGGGTTTGAACATGGGTAGGTCTTTGAACAGCCAGTATTTCAACCACTTCCTGTCCACTCCAGCCCTTGGTATTCTCAGGATAAGCAGTTATTGTAACTATCAAACAATGTATGAAATTCATTTCACAGAAGAGAGCCACATTGTTGAGGAATTTCAGTTTTGAATGTCCCAATTTGCCTTGATTTGGAAAGAACAGTGTCTGGATGGTTTTTTATGAATTGAAATTTCTAAAAAAAAACTGATGCAACTGAAGTCTATCTATATGAGAAGCATCCTAGCAATTTACAGGTACAGTCAACCACAATAGTGAACAGGATAGAGCATTCACAGCAACCATCTATATAATAATGGGACTAGGATTGGTAAGTGGTCCTGTATTAGGGAAAAATGGAGGTTGACACATGGTTGAAATATTGGCACTACAAAAAGTTGTCCCCTGGTGTGGCACAATGTGCCAGTGTGTCCCAGCTTTTTTACAACCACTTGCACTGCTTCTCACTGCCCCTATGCTGCATGTACTGGCTGCTCACTACTGCTATTTACTGCATGCATCTATGGGCTGCTAATCACACCTGAGTTTCTACCCCCCCACACTGCATGCATTTGGCTGCTCAACATTGTCATCACACCTGACTATGCAGCATGTGTTGGCTACCCACCACCACCATGTGCTGCATAGCCTGGCTGCATATCTTTTTCATTATAAGAAAAACAATTACATGCAGGAGGAGCTGACTCATTTACTATCCCCACAGACAATGGCTCCCTCCCCCCATGCTGCCACTGTACCAGTGCCTGCATCCACTCAAAATGACATGGGAAATTCATATGTCCTTTTCCTGTGCCTACCCATGTGCCCATGCCACTGCTGTGTCAACAGTGTGTGGTCCCCTATCACCTGTGGCACCACTGTATGAATGGCACACTGCACACAGCCCAGTACTGCACCCCCACCATGGAATGCCCAACAGGCACTGTGCAGCTGAGGTGCTGGCTGGCAACTGCACAGTGCATGAGGCTGTGCAGGCCTGCATCCCGGCTGGCAACTACACAGCACATGAAGTCTCATGGGCCCATGCTGCTCTCAGCTGCACATGTCACAGTAGCATCATGGGACAGCTCAAACCACATTAGGGTGTGATGAGGCACCCACAAGTTGAGCAGGAACTGGCACTGGTCCATGGAGGTGACATCAGTGAGGGCAGTCTCATACCTGTTGTATGATATTCTTTTTTTTTCTTTTTGGATGCAGGGACAGGGATGCTGGATGTGTGCAGGCAATGCAAGTAACACCATGTACACCATGACAGCAGATGTGCTTGGCATGCTGCTCAACATGCTGCCCCCAGGAAGACATTTGGGTGTGTGATTTTTTCTTGCACTATGTACTGCTTACTGACACCCATGTGCCCACACTGCCACTGTCTCAACAGTGCATGGCCTCCTACTTGCTCACATGGCCACTGGGGGAACAGCATGTGGCCACTACCACCCCACCCATGCCACCATTGTATGAGCATGGCACAGCCACCACCTGCTCACTCATGCTACCACTGTACCAGCACAGCATGGCAACTTGCACACCTGCCCCACCCATGTCCACTCAAGACAATGTGGGCAATTGGTATGTCACTTCCCCTGTGCCCACCTGTGTGTGGCCACTGTGTCAACAGCATGCAGTCCCCTACCACCTGTGCCACCACTGTATGAACAGCATGCAGCCACTATGACCCCAGCCAGACCACCATGGTACTAACAGTGGGTGGCCACCACCTGGCCACCCATGCCACTGCTGTACCAGGATGCTGCACCCAGATATATACCTGCACTGCCACCATACCAGCACAGTGCAGCATGTTTCTGGCTCACTGCCCACATGGATTTGTATATACCTCCCCTTCTGTGCCAACCCACACACTCACATCACCACTGTGTCAACAGCATGCAGCCCCCTAGCTGCCTCTGCCACTGCCATACAAACAGTGCAGCCACCACCTTGCCCTTGCTACCACTGAGCAGCATGCACACATCCCTCCTGTGCACATGTTGTTGAACATATTGAAAACATATCATGCATACTATAGCCTTCCATTCATCTTCTCTCCAAACACGCACTCTTTACACACCATCACCACACATCCACTACTTCCTTTTCTTCTCCTTGGACTTACACCTCCACCTACATGTCCAAACACCCACTCTCTTCTCCAGGATGATGCATTGATATGTGCTGTGCCAGGCTGAAGGGGAATATCAACCATAACCACAACAACTACTGGAGGGTGTGAGTTGAAAGGTTCTCTAGACACCAAGGTAGAGAGAGTTAGTAGTTAAGAGCAATATGTGCAATAGCACAATGTGACTGGGGCAATAAAAGGCAAAGCAACTTGGGCAACAAACAGGCAATATGATGCAATAAAGAGAACACAATGCAATGGAGACAAGACACAATGCAATATAGACCACAATGCAACACAATGCAATGGGGGATGCAATGCAATAATAGACACAACCTAAGAGGAATGTGCACTTTCTTAATAGTGAGACATGCAGAGGGAAGGTCAGAATGTGCTTTTTTGCAAACAGACTTGGACAGGGAGGAGAAGTCAAATCATGGGTGGGGGAGATCTATTCTTTCTGACAGACAATGTGCCATTTAAATACAAGTCTAGCTCCAAGGCTGGAGCACAACATAACAAAACAGAAAATTAACAATGTAGGGTCAATCATAGGGATATTTGCAATGAAGTGGAGTCAGGGTGCAAATGATTAAAGTATCATGCTATACAGATGAGTGAAATAGGAAAAGTGCCAATCACACCAAATGCTGACTTCATGACTCATGACTCCATGGACCACATCTCAGCCTATACAGCTTATCAATCCTGCTCTGTCAGGCCACTGTTATTTTCCCTATTTTTCTCTTCATTTTCCTCTATTTTCTTATACCTTTATCATCATAGATCTTACAATTGCTCCTGATCTATTGAAGCGATTCCCATGGTCATGTACTCTTTCTTTTCGTCTTTATCGGCTGATGACGTGTATGTCATCCGATCTCCAATCTGCCCATTCTATCTTTAGTTATAACCCCTTTCTCACACTTACTGCGCATGCTCACCAATCCTTCCCACACCTGCTGTGGAATATCACCAATCATTCTCACAGTTGCTGCAGAACCTCAGTCAGCACTGACGCGTCCCCTCTATTATTAGATATGACATGATTACTTTACTTTCTCATTCTCTGGCCCTATACTGTACTGCATGGTCTGTGCACACTCTAGGGTACTATATATATGTAGAACTCCTAGTGGTTTATTCCTCAGTTCTGATCATCTGGGATATCCACTAGGTACAGTACTCTTCTCTCCTCTTCTTTACTATGCACTAATATATCTGGGATATCTGCTAGCTTAAGTGCAATTGTCCTTTTAGTTTTAGTCTTCTTTCAGTTGTTCAGCTTCGGCTCAGCATCGGCCTCACATGCTCCTCATTGGCCAAACCCAGTCCTATAGTCCAATGCCTAAACAAATGCATGATTGATGCAGCTATGGATGATTGTTGTGTGCAGCACATTTATATCACTGTGTTTGCCTGATGTCACTGATGGCTGTTTTCCAGCTTTACATGCATGTGATGCTCATCAGCATGTCCCTCTACATATGGTAGCTGTTGTACTTTACACTACATTCTCCACTACAACTCTATCATTCACTTACTATATAAGATGGACACATCACTATACAACTCCTTGGACATCTACCATCATGTCTGAGTGAGTACTTCCCTTTCCCTCCATCTCACTCTTCTACTTTCTTACCACATCCCTGCAGCTCTCTTACTACACTGTGTCACCATACTGTGCTCACACCTCTCACTTCCACTTGCTGCAGATGTTGCCTGCCACTCTCTCCCCTCTGGGAGTCTCTTACATGCTTTCCCTTATATACATCTTGGTTGCCATTGGTTGCCATAGCCTGCATGTACACATGTGCTGCATTGTACTGGTGCATGCCAGCAGCCAAATGTTGTGCCCTCTTTTTCCTTTCTTTCATTCATCCTCAACTCACATAGGAACCCTCAACTTCCCTACAACATCACAAGTATGTGTTCTGTCAACAGAACTATCAATTATATTCAACTTTGTGCCTAATCTTCATCCATTTCAGTCATTTTTTCCTTTTATTCTCTGTTGCTATACCTATCCATAACTGTAATCATATCTTATTAGTTGATATTTCAATGCAACAGGTGTTTACTCTATCTTGACATTTTGCAAACCTCTTGATGAGTTCTGTTGATATCATATTTTTTAGATAATATGTTGGGCAGAATGTTTTTTTCTGTATTCAATTCTTTTCACAGTTGAGGAGGTGCTTTCTTCATCCTTCTACCTATTTGTAATCCACAATACTACTACATGCCATCATTGCTATTGGTATAGGTTTTCATGGGTGAGAGCCAGTGATGATCAATAGGGATGGGGATGGGGATGGAGACAGGGATGGAGACAGGACAAGGGACATGGACAAGGTCTGTTGCAACTTTGTACAATGTCACAGATTAGTATTTAATTTAGTGAATGTTAAAACACAACAGGTCTATACTTTACAGCTGGAGAGGCAATTAGAATTGGTCTGTAAATTGGACTTGGTCTGCAGTATTGTTTCCTATTATTTTCTGTTACATCAACTTATGTATACTTTCACAGGTGATGTCCTATTTGCACCATGCTGCAATGCAACAGGGTTCCCAGGGAGAATCAACCTTGAATATGGTGTATCCTGAAGTTTGCAAAATATTTTACCAGGGTTTTGTTGCTAACAGACTATATACCATTCTCTGATTTAATGTGGTGTAGAAGCAGCAGCAGCAAAGCAGGGAGTGAAGTGTTCAGGCAAGATTGTTTTCTGTATTGCATTGGTAAATTGTACTGTTGAATTGCACTGTTGTATTTTACTTACATATTCTCACCCCTCCTAGGTGAGGGTACAGGGTTTATGGTGGAAGGACAGATGGGGAGGTGATTGGGATTGGTCTATTGGTTTGGAAATTGGAGTTGGTTCATGAACTGGGATTGGTCTGTAAATAAATAGAGAAATGTTTCCTTTTATTCTCCATTGCTACAACTATGGATACTGTCATAGATGATATGCTATTATTCCATGTTACAATGTAGATTAGAATTGGTCTAAAAAGGGGTTCTGTTGCAACAAGCTATGTATACTTTCACAGATGATGCCTTATAACTCAATGTTGCAATGCAACAGGTTTTTACACTAGTGTGTTGAGCGTGACAATCTCTTAAAGCGGAGATTGAAACGCGTAGTCAATACAGTTGTACATATCCGAGTCAAGCAGAGAAGATAATCGATAATCATAACTGCAGAGCTGAGATTGAATTCGGCATGCCAGGAACCGTGACTGATGTGACTGAAACTGTTCAAAAGCCTACTTTTTGGTATGCCCTCAAACCGGCATCGCGCTGCCAATTACACAGTTGGCAATACCTATACCTATACTCGTGTTTTTACTACATGAAAGTCTAGGTACGAAGCATATATATACTGTTGAGAAAGCCGAAGACCAGTATCCACATTTCCGAGACATGTTTTCAAAATTTGTTCAAACACCTACCCAATGATAGTACTACTAACTTTAGTCTAAGCATGGTATCAGATGCAGACATCCCACTCTTTGTTGTTGTTGTTGTTGTTAAATTGCTGATGAATCGTACTGGCAATTGCTCTGCTGAGGTTATTGCTTGTATACTAATAGTAGTAATGAACAGCTCAGTCACGCGTAGTCACATTCGCTGATGATTGAAAGTGCTCTATGCCCCAAACCCAAAATGAGGAGGTCACCAAGCAACCGTCACCCCCCATCTTTCCGCTCTCTACTTCACCACAGATCGTAACCTGCGACAATGTCTCATTTCGTGCGGCCATCTAAATATCGGTGCGGCGTGGTCGTTTGCGATGGCAATCATACTGACCTCCGATCAGTCATATTTTCGGGCGGCCGGCCAAGAAGGAGCATGGCTTGGAAAATATCAAGGTAACGAACAGCGCATGGGACACGAATGTGATAGCTGCATCAAGTGTGCGTGCTCTTGTCGTCGTTGATGCTCGACAAGTCATGATCTCGCTCTTCAGACATACATTAGCGTGAACTGGAATGCCTCAGGCGGTGGTGCATTCGCCATCCTCCCTGCGCCCTCGCCTTTTGGGGCTCTTCAGCAAAACATCCCCTACAAGATTCCCGATATCATCCCTCTCGCACGCAGTCATACTGCTCCCGTGCTCGACACAGACTGGTCGCCCCATAACGACGAGATCGTCGCCTCCGCAGGCGAGGACGGCAAGGTCATGATCTGGAAGGTAGAGCAAAGTAGCTTCGACAACTGGGGCACGGAGGGCTGGCAGCCATGCGACTTTGAACCCGTACTCCGCATCGACGTTTCTCCGCGCAAGATCGGACAGGTGTACTGGCATCCAACCGCACAGCACGTCCTCGCCAGCGCCTCGGCTGACTACAATGTCAGTCTCTGGGACATCGGTGCTCCCGAGGCGGCCAAATCTGTTCTTGGTGGCCACCGCGACACCATCCAGAGCTTCGCATTCGATCCTACCGGAAGGCTACTTGCGACGACGTGCCGTGACCGCCAGCTGCGCCTGTTTGATGCGCGGGCGGGCGGCCAGGCTATGCGATCTGTGGAAGGCCACGGCGGTATCAAGGGTGCGCGTGTGGCCTGGATGGGAGACACGAACAGGATCGCAACCACAGGGTTTAGTAAAATGAGTGACAGGCAGCTCAGCATCTGGGAAACATGTGGGCTTGGCAACATCAAGACCATCACACTCGATCAGTCTTCGGGCGTGATCATGCCTTTCTGGAGCGACAACAACATTCTATTCTTGGGTGCGTCCTTGGAGCATTCTGCCTAACTCTTCTAACACACGCGGCCACTCGTCTCATGTAGCTGGTAAAGGGTGAGTGAGGGTTCTGTTTGTCCATAGGATGCCATCATGCATCCTGTCTGTTTGCAGCGACGGCAACATCCGGTTCTACGAATGCGACAACGACAACTTGTATGCGCTCGCAGAGCACAAGTCGAGCGAGCCGCAGCGCGGAATGTGCTTCCTGCCACGCCGCGCTCTCAACACTTCCGAATGTGAGATCGCGCGCGCGTACAAGCTGACTGGGAGTGCCATCGAGCCCATTGCGTTCATTGTTCCCCGAAAGGTGTGCCCCTTACCCCTTCACTTCCCCTCCTGAATTGCTCGCCCCATGCTGACTGCCCAGAACAGTCCGATACGTTCCAGTCTGACATCTTCCCGCTTGCACCATCCGCAGAGCCCGCTCTGACCGCAGGCGAGTTCTTCTCTGGGAAGACTGCGCCGCTGAAGCTCGTCGACCTTTCCAATGGCGCTATCTCGTTCGCACCGGCTCCATCGATCGTGACGCCACTCGCAACTACTATGCCTGCTCCCACAAGGACTCAAACGGCACCTGCACCTGCACCTGCACCCGCGCCTATCGTCTCTGTCGCATCCGAACCTGTGCCAAAGTCTCCTATAGAAATCCGCATGCCCACGCGCTCTCTGTCCGCCCATGCCGACGTACGCACTTATACGCACTTGCGTCGCCAGGCATGTACTGACACGTGATATCTGTGCCCATCGTAGGACGGCGCAGGCATGGCACTGCAGGAAGAGAACAGCCGCCTCAATACAGAGCTGCGCGAGGCGCGGGCGCAGATCAGGAATCTTGAGCTTCAGGTCGAGAGTATGAAAGCCAACGCGCGCAAGGCGGCTGAGGCGTTGTTGAACCACTAAGAGGCGCGTGTTGTACAGGCCAAACGGGAAGGAAGGAGGGTGTACTCACGCTGTATAGCTCTTGCTTAACACGACATACTGTATGCTACATAATCAGCCAGACACGGTTTGTCGTGGTTTCTAAGATTGTGAGATTTGTTGGTGCGCTTGTTTGGGCAGTCGAATGTGCATGTGCATATGCAATGAGGTTCAGTGTTTGAACGTGTTCTGACCTTAACTGGACGCGTGCGCCCGGTTCTGCTGTATGCTAAAAAAACAGACCTTCAATTGCATCTCCGAACTTGTAACTCTACCGATATGCACGGAGGTTTCTTTTTCAAACATGGCGCATCGACCTAACCCACATCTGTGGTAGGAGACCAAGTTCAAGTGATGATCTCTCTGCCACTGCAACTTGCAATTCAGCGTTCAACATTCAACATCAAGTCGCAGCGCCTCTTACGTGTGCAGTTATTAATCAACTGTCGGAACCGTCTTGTTGGTCTCAGAGTGTCCCTCACACGCATGACGTTCGTGTCTGCGGTGCTCCATTTTTTTTATCTCTGTTTGCTTGATTCAGTGGTCTACCTGATATGAGGTTGTTGGACGGCTGCTTCCCAGAAGTTCATGATCAGTCTTACTTTGGAGGGCTCTGGATTATGACAGCCCTTTAGTCTGCAGATGGGCGGCTTAGGCCATTGATGTGATGTGCAACACGTTAGGCTTGGGCCGCTTTGCTCGTCGAGGGCCCGGGTGACGCTGACAGGGGCTTAAACAGTGCCATGAACCATGTGTAGGTGGTGTGGCATCCACTGTAGAGTCTTTGTGTTCACAAGTGGGCTCATTGACTCATAAGCTTAATGAGATCCTTTTTGCCAGAGACTCGAGAACCCTGTGGTAAGCGTTCACTGGGCTTGAGCAGAGGCGGGATGTGTCGTATAGGTTCAAAATCGTCGGGATTGGCACCGCATGTGTCAGGAATCAGAGGCACGCACTTTATTTTCTTTCATTCTCTTGTATTCTACAACATTCCACTCCACATGCGCAGCAGTGAAGTGATCAAGGGGCTGTAACCCCCCTCATTATGCCTATCTTTTGTTTCATAACTATCAAACTGCAGCAGATACGAATACTATAAAGTCGACCTACTATACACTGTACAAAGGCATCTTGACCTCCTTTTACATATCTTGTCACTTGTTCTCCTGTTGCAATCGCAGTATTGCTCTCGCGTTCGTCTCGGAGGTCCCTG
>QLPN01001202.1:0-69683 GCA_003314395.1 Albatrellus ellisii
ACGGGAATTCTTCAGGATGAATGGCGTAGTATGGATTGTGGAGCTTGTAGAACCAGATAGCTTGTTGTCGGCGGTATTCGAATGCGTTGCCGTAGAATTGAATGAGGGCTTGTGAAGTATGTGGTCGTGTAGGTGGAGATAGAGGGGTGGTAAGTCTGGCGTATGTTTTGCCTGACCTAGTCCTCTTTTCCGAGCGGAGTATTCTCAGAATGGTGAAAAATAAAACTGTGCGAAGTGAAAACTCTTTGTTCCTTTTTCAAGGGAACAAGCCTTTCAAACACAGAGTGGAAGTGGAGCGTAGGTAGTTGTACTAAGTACTAAGACTACTACGAAAGAGATCTTTGATATGGTAAAAATTATAGTATCTCTGGTCCGAACGGTTGTCAGAGAGATCTTCGGTGCCCCACTAATTGGTAGACACCCTTGCACTGCTCGCTGAGGCAATGTATGGCCCGGCGCTGCAGCTGAACTACGAAGAATTCGAGAACTATAACAATTACAACACTCTCTTGAGTGAGGAGGGAGGGGAGTGATGGTGCGGAAGGGCGGATGAGTGTGTGAGGTTGCAGAGGGAGAGAGCTGAATACAATTGTGAGGCCGACGTTTGCCAGCAAGGTCACACAAATGTATAAGGAGAAGGATAAAGGCTAACAAAGGGATGAGATCACACTTGTGCAAACGGATATCCCAGATGTATTCAGCTGAAGAGTAACTACGATACAGCTGAAGTATATATACTAAGAGAGACCTGTGCACAGACCATGTATGTACTGTAGGGCAGGTGTATCATAAAGGAATGCGCAGCATTCCTGTGAACGATCAATAAGCAACTTGCACAGCATCAGTAAGGATGCGCAGCATCTGTGGGAAACTCTGTAAGCTACTGTGAGAATATGTGTCATATACATGTAGTAATCGGGCCGATGACGAATGAGGAATGAGTCATACATAATCATGATAAGATCTACATGATCTGATAAGATGTCTTGTGTAGATCTTGAGCGATAAGAGTAAAAGAAATCATATAATTAAGAGAAAAATAAATGCGTCCTGACACAGACACCAGCAGAGAGTTGCATGTGGTGGAGGAGTGAGAGGGTATGGTCTAGCACAGACATATTCCAGTGCTTGGCATGCCAATTCTGTTGGGGAGAGTATGGGACCATGCATTGATGATCCACCCCCTTTTCCAGAAGCAGAACACTGATGGTGGCATTGATGTATTCCCCCCATGATCCATGTGGAGGGACTTGGGCCAGTGCCAAAAGAGTGTATAGATGCACATGAGATAGTTCCCAAGGGCCTGAGACAACTGGTCCTTACACCACAGAGGGTGGATCACCCCAAAGCCAGAGAGGTCATCCAAGAAGGTGGTGAAGTACAGTGACCCAGAGCCAACTGCCACAGCACTGACAGGCCCAATGAGGTCTGAATGAACCAAGCTGAGCATTTTGGTGGTGTGTGAGTGGGAGAGGTGGAAGGCTGTGGGAATTTCCCCTGGAGGCACCCCATGCAGGGAGACAAAGAGGAACCCATAGAGGGAGGTGAGAAACCTGACAGTTGCAATTGCTCAATGTGGGACATGACAGCATCAGACAAATGCCCAAGGTGTTCATGCCAGAGGCAGAGAGATGGAGAGGACTGCACATGCAGGGACAAACTGCTATGCAAATCAAGCCAGTACATGCCATCCCTCAGAAAACCAATGCTGAATGTACACTCTCCCTTGGACACTGTACAGGTACCTCCCTCATATGTGATGCAGAAACCCAACTGGTCAGGCTGACTGATGGCCAAGAAACAACCAAATGTGCCATGGACATGTAAAATATTTGAGAGGGTAAGCAACACAGCATCACTGCTAAGAGTGGCCTATTGGACGGTCTTAGGGAAGGTTTGCTATAACAATACCCCTAGTAACAAGGTAGTGGGTATGCACTTGATAAGCATAGTAAATGTTCCTGATGATGATGAAGAGAGGGATCAATGAGATAGTGATGAGGATGATACTGCTGATGACTATATGAGGATCCAGAGTGACAAGTTTAGGATGTCTTAGCAATGTTTAGTGTGGCTTAGAGATCTTAGACTTAGTTCTTAGAGTGAAGTGAGTTGGTAGTGAGCTTAGGTCAAGTGCAATTAAAGGAGAATCCCTAGATTGTGAAGTTGACAAGACTGGGGTTTAAGACTGCCAGTCTTTCAACTACTTATACAAATCCAGAGTGCTAAAGATAGTACAAGTAAATAAGGTTCATGGATCAATGATGATTGTGTAGCAACCAATGAAGTCACATGACCTAAGATACATCCATGAATATAGTAAGTGGCTCAGCCACAAGCATGAAATGAATGAGAGGTAAGCAAAGATAAATAAAGATGAGGAGAGACAAGTCCTTGTTATGAGGCACTTGCTTTGGCACCTCATAATGGTCTTCTTTTTTCTTGTTTCTTTTTCTTTATCTTACTTACTAGTAAAGTGTAGTATTATTACTACAAGTGTGAGCTCAGCTCCACTTTACTTAGTAAGGACTCATTTTCCTTTTCTCTTTTATAGTACTTAAGTATTTACATACTTAAGTGTGAGCTTAGCTCCAAGTACTATACAAGACTTATCCTTTTCCTTTTTATCTTTCTTTAATTATTTACATTTGCTTGCTAAGGACTATTACCATACAATTAGCAAGGACTCATCTTACCTCATCTTTGTTTATCTTTGTTTACTTCTGGTTCATTTTGCACTAGTGGCTGAGCCACTTACTATATCCACAGACACATCTTAGGTCATGTGACTCTGTTGATTGCTGCACAATCATCATTGATCCATGAACCTTAATTACTTATACTATCTTTAGCACTCTGGATTTGTATAAGTAGTTGAAAGACTGGCAGTCTTAAACCCCAGTCTTGTCAACTTCACAATCTAGGGATTCTCCTTTAATTGCACTTGACCTAAGCTCACTACCAACTCACTTCACTCTAAGAACTAAGTCTAAGATCTCTAAGCCACACTAAACATTGCTAAGACATCCTAAACTTGTCACTCTGGATCCTCATATAGTCATCAGCAGTATCATCCTCATCACTATCTCATTGATCCCTCTCTTCATCATCATCAGGAACATTTACTATGCTTATCAAGTGCATACCCACTACCTTGTTACTAGGGGTATTGTTATAGCAAATCTTCCCTAAGACCATCCAATAAGCCACTCTTAGCAGTCCTTGCTAATTGTATAGTAATAGTCCTTAGCAAGTAAATGTAGATAGATAAAGAAAGATAAAAGAAGAAGTGCTTTATAGAACTTGGAGTAAAACTCACAGCTCAGTAATAAATACTGTAGTACTATAAAGTAAAAGGAATAGAGTCCTGACTAAGTAAAGTGGAGCTGAGCTCACACTTGTAGTAATAATACTACACTTTACTAGTAAGTAAGAAAAGAGAAAAGGAAAAAAAAAGAAAAACTGTTACAAGGTGCCAAAGCAAGTGCCTTGTAACAGTCACTACTAGGCAACATATGTTGTTGTGTGCTGGAGCCTTGTCTGAGACACAATGGTGGACCCATTCCCCACTGTTACAGTCCAAAAAGGAAGGGTTTTGTAGGACATGAAGTCAGAGCAATGAGGGGAGATATGATTGGTACAGCCAGAATCAAGCATCCATAGGCCACAGCTGTCATAGTAACAAACATTGATATTGGAAGTGGACAACAAATGATTTAAAGTAGTGCTAGCCACACTGGCCCCAGGCCCCTTATCTGTGTCTTTCCCCTTCTTATCTAGTCATGCTTTGATGTTGTCTGGCATGCTGTGCAATATCCAACAGTTTTCCATGGTGTGGTTGCAACATTTGCAGTGCAAGCAGAAGGATGCATTATGATATCCAGGACCAGAGGAGGGTCCCTGAGAGAAGGTGGTGAGCATAGAGTGCAGCTTGATTCAGGCTTCTTCATCTAGAATGCAACCATGGATGTTGCTGATGGAGAGTTGGGAGAGATTGGATGATGCAAGTAATGCAGAGGAGAAGGGACTCCATGAGGGTGGTAACACATGAAGCAGTAAGAAACATGTATTTTACTCACTGACCTCCACACCAGAGGCAACAAGATGGTCCTGTGCTATGATGAGAGTGTGAAGTTAGGGAGTTAGAGGTGAGTGTACATTGTATTTGCTTGTGAAGAGCACCTGAAAGCAGCTATGACAGTCTGTTTGCCATATACTTCTCAGAGCCCTTCCCATGCATGACATGCAGCCATGCAGTCACTGGCAATCATGGCTGTAGGCTGTGTTGATGATCATAGCTGACTAATATCCTCCTTCCTTTTCTGGCATTCTACTGTACACACACATATACCTTCATACATACATGTACATACTTCATCTGTCCATAGTTCCCTGGTCTGTGCATCATCTCACTTACTATAAGTAGGCTATAGTGTCATTGTATACAATAAGAACAATTCAGTTCCCCCCTGCACATGACCTGTTGTCAGCAGGCTGAGTGCTGCAGTTCATTGATATAATGGCTTTCATGACATTGTTATCATGTCCCCAAGTGGCTACTTCCTCCTCATTAATGACATGCTGAATAGGAAGACCACCTTTGACCTCCCTAGTTTGTGTGATAAGTATGATGCAAGTCTTTGAGATGGTGTGCCAGATCCCCATGATGATGAGGGCTGACTTGACAATGTTTGCCCACTGTTAGTAGTTGTCCACTCCTTCTAGAATAACATAGATCTTCAGTATGTAAGTGGAGTGTGAGGGGGGAATGAGATAGGCACAGATGAGAGAGAGTATGACATAGGTGTCAGGTTGCTATTATTCTCCCTATTTTTCTCTTCATTTTCCTACTTTTCTTATGTCTCTATCACTACAGATCTTACAATTGCTCCTGATCTATTGAGGTGGTTCTCATTGTCATCCTTTCTTGTTCATTTTGATTGGCCAATAATGCACCAGTCATCTGATTTAAGATCAGCCTGCTTATGAAGTACTTATGACTCATTTTATCACTGTTACTGCAGATGCTCACTCAGCCTTCTCACACTTGCTGCAGAGTATCATCAATCTTTCTCACACTTACTGCAGACATCAGTCATCCTCTTACTGATTGGTTGTTATTATTATCTCTACTGTGCAGTGTTGGTTTTTTCACTACCTTATGATGCTGATCACACTGTTTACTTATTAAGTATACTTATCTCCATCTCATCTTATTAGTATTTATTTTCTCTTGATGGTTTGAGCTCCTCTTAAACTCTATCCTGCTCTTACTATATCTTCTTTACCTTGTCTTTGTCTCACCTCAGCACTTCTGCATGTGCTGAGGTGAGTATCTCTTCTGCTCTCTTAGCCCTCTTCTGACATACCTGCTCTATACAGCTCTCTCTTTCTTCTGTGTATCCTCTACCCTCTGGTACACATCTTCTCTTATCTTACAGATGTGGTCTCAGGCCCTCTGCTCTGTTTTACCAAGGCTGTAGCCTTGTCTCTTGCTATAATGGCCCTTGAGGTCTACACTTATTTTCTAAGTCATGGTGTCTGCTTCCCTTGCTGTGTTGCCCAAATTTCATCATGCAGTCCTTGCTAGTTCATACACCTGCCCTAGAGAACTGTACTATATGTACTATACAACTCCTAGTGTTTATCCCCCAGTTCTGATCATCTGGGATATCTGCTAGGTACAGTACTGATTCTCTTTTCTCTTCTACTATACACTAATATTATCTGGGGTATCTGCAAGTCAAAGTGTGATTGTCCTTTGTTGTTCTTCATCTTCCTTGTTGAATATTCATATGTTTACCTACTCACATTCTGTTTGGCTTACTTCCCTCCTCATACATGTACTCTGTACCTACACAATATGTACTAAGTTCTTACATCCATGGATGACCCACATCCATTTGTGCATACTCACACACCACATACTACTCCAGGACATTGTGTGTCCCTCCTCTTTATGGTGTTTATTGTATTCCTCTACATACTCTCTGCCACAACCTTACATGTGGATACTACTTAAGATGGCCTCTTTACCTACAAACTCCTCAGACATATTACTTCCAGTCTGAGTGAGTATTTCCCTTTATCCCATCTTACTCTCTCTTACATCTCCCTGCAGCATACTCTTACCACATTGTGTCACACTGCTGCATCCACCTCCTCTCCTACTTGCTGCTAAGAGTGGCCTATTGGATGGTCTTAGGGAAGGTCTGCTATAACAATACCCCTGGTAACAAGGTAATGAATACACACTTGATAAGCATAATAACTGTTCCTGATGACAATGAAGAGAGGGATCAATGAGATAGTGATGAGGATGATACTGCTGATGTGAGGCCAACACTGCATCAAAGCTGAACAACTGAAGGAAAGGGCTAAAACAAAGAAAAGGACAATTGCGCTTCAACTAGTGGATATCCCAGATATATTAAAAGAGAAGAGAACTGGTACTGTACCTAGTGGATATCCCAGATGATCAGAACTGGGAAATAAACTGCTAGGAGTCCTATGTATATATAGTACCCTGAAGCATGCACAGACCATGCAGTACAGTATAGGGCCAGAGAATGAGAAAGTATAGTGATGATGTCATATCTAATAATAGAGGGGACATGGAAGTGCTGACTGAGGCTCTGCAGTAACTGTGGGAGTGATTGGTGATACTCTGCAGCAGGTATGAGAAGGATTGGTGAGCATGCACAGTAAGGGTGAGAAAACAAAGTATAACTAAAGATAGAATGGGCTGATCAGAGATCAGAATCATCAGCCAATAAAGATGAAGAAGTGGAATGCATGGCTGTGGGAGTCACTTTGATAGATCAGGAGTGATTGTAAGATCTATGACAATAGAGACATAAGAAAATATAGGAAAATGAAGAGAAAAATAGGGAAAATAATAGCAGCCTGACAGCTGATGACTAAATGAGGATCCAGAGTGACAAGTTTAGGATATCTTTAGTGATGCTTAGAGATCTTAGACTTAGTTCTTAGAGTGAAGTGAGTTTTGTAACAAGCTTAGGTCAAGCACAGTGTAGGAGAATCCCTAGATTGTGAAGTTGACAAGACTGGGGTTTAAGACTGTTGACTTTGAACTACTTATCCAAAACTAGATATCCTAAAGATAGTACAAGTAGTTAAGGTTTACTTGATCAATGATGATTGCACAGCAATCAGCAAGATCAAGTCATGTCCATAGTAAGCTAAGTATAGTAGCCACAAGCATGAGTGAAATGAGAGACAAATAAAGACAAAAGGATGAGTCCTTGCTAAATGTATAGTGGTAGTCCTTAGCAAGTAAATGCTATAATAAATAAAAGATAAAGAAAAGGATAAAATACTTTATAGTACTTGGAGTAAAACTCACAGCACAGTATGTAAATACTGTAGTACTATAAAGAAAAGAGATAGAGTCCTTACTATTAAGAGTTGGAGCTAAGCTCACAGCTGTAGTAATACTATACTCTCATAGTAAGTAAGATAAAATGAAAAATGAAAATGAAACCTGTTATGAGGCACCTAAGCAAGTGCCTCATAACAGTGTGTGGACACAAGCAGAGTGCCACAACATGGTAAGGGTACACTGCAGGGATGTAAGTGGAGGTAAGATGATGGAGAGTAGGTAGTACTCACTCAGACAAGTGTGGAGATGTCTGAGGAGTGGTAGTGTAGGGATATCATCTTAAGTAGAGTCCACAAGTAGAGTTTGAGCAGAGAGTAAGTAAGTAGAATACAAGGTCTACCAAATATGTGAGGGACACATGTTGTGTCAGCATAATGAGTGGTGCTCAAGTGTGAAGAAGGAGTAAGTCTGAGAGCATGGAAGTGGTAGTGGTGAGATGAGATAATGTTGTGATGTGGTAAAGAGTATGTGTACAAGGGAAGCTGAATGAAAAGTATAGTGAAATGCACAAGTATTCAACAATCTTTGGAGCTATTGTTCATATCATTATTGCATTGGTCCCACTCTGTATTGTCATCAGACATATTCATATCAACTACCTCATTACCAGTACCATTTCAGCATTTGATACCATCCAATAGGCTGCTCATAGCAGTTCCCAAGTATTTACCCCCTATATCAGCAGAGATGGCTTTCAGCTTCTTCTGTGTTTGCATTTTGGCCCAAGACATGTAGAGGTGGAAAGCATGAGGGAGTTGATCTTTCCACTTAAGAGGGTAGATGATGCTGTGTCTAGAGTAATCATCAATGAAGGTGGTGAAGTGAACATCTCCAAAGAGGGACATAATGTGCATTGGCCCTGCCAAGCCAGAGTGAACAAGATCCAGAACATGCATAGAGTGGGAAGATGAGGGAAGGAAAGGTAAGTACAGCATCTTGCCCAATGTGCATCCTCTGCATGGATGGTCCAGTGTGGATGCTTGGGTGGTGTTGAACAGCACCAGTGCCAAAATAGTAACCTGGCTTGGGTTCAAACTAAGGACTTCCCTTACTCCAGGTGGGTGCTCTGACCACTGAGTGACTGGGTCTTGGTTAAGTGAAGTGCTATTAATATGATGTGAAGCTATACTATGACTAGTTCCTGTCTAGAGACTTGGCTACTCTGAGCCAAGAGATAGACAGTGGAGTTTAGCTCATAAGTACATTGTCAGGTATGTGACCTTCATCTTCAACAATAGACACCATCTACCCTTGGATTGCAGATGCAGAGGGGATGCCTGACCAGTATTTCCTGGAGTGCACCATACTCTCCTCCAAGAATGACACTGTTGATAATCTCAACTCTGCTATCCTTGCCCAGTCTCCTGGGGAGGACACCACCCTCTTCAGTGTTGACAAAGTAAAGAGTGGCCAGGAAGACTATCTCATTGAATACCTCAACTCCCTCAATGTCTCTGGCATCCCCTTTGTGTCAGGCTGCATATTTTTCTCCTTATTTTTCTCTTCATTTTCATATTTTTCCTATATTTCTATGACCACTGATCCTCTTATTGCTAGTGATCTAGTGAGGTGATCCTGTTGGTCTTATGTTTACCTTATCAGGTTTCATCAGTTGATGATGTGTATGTTGTCTGATCTCCAATCAGCCTGATTACAAAGTAATTATGACTCTTTTTCTCATTCTTACTGCAGATGCTCACTCAGCTTTCACATGACTGCTATGGAGTATCACCAATCATTCCCATAGTTGCTGTGCACCTTACTCATCATCATTTCTCTCATTCTCTACATGCCAGCCCTACAGTACTGCGCTTTGTCCATGCACATTCTCCTTTACTATATATAGAGTAGGACTCCTAGTGATACTCCCCAGTTCTGATCATCTGGGATATCCACTAGGTACAGTAGTGTCTATCTCTTCTTACTCCTACTTCACTAATGTATCTAGGATATCCACTAATTAAGCAACAATCTTCCCTTTTTCTCTTTTAGTTGTTCAGTTGTTTGGCTTGACTATTGTTGGCCTCACACACCTTCATGTCAAAGTTGGCTGTCCCCTCATGCTCCTCAGGGATATGGACCCATCCCATGGACTCTGCAATGGGACTTGCCTGTTGCTGCTGGAGGTCAAACCCCATGTTCTCAGGTGTTGTATCTTGGGTAGCAAACATGCAGGCAGGATTGTTTTCATCCCCAGGATGGTCTTGGAGCCCTCTGAAGAGTCATTGCCCATGGCCAACTCTATGTTGCATTGTCATGCTGCACATCTGGGGACAGGATCAAGGTCCTCTTTCCTGAAGGTTCCCAGGGAGGATGAACCTTGAATGTGGTGTATCCTGAGGTTTTGCATAATATTTTACCAGGGCCTTGTGTTGAACTTTCTCACACTCTACTGTGTCACACTCTCAGCCACTTGTATTCCCATGGTCTGTGCACACTTCCTGTTGATACATATACTAGCCATCTTGTACTTGATTAATAACACTTCCGATGTTCTTTCTCTCCCACTTGTCTGTGACTCTGAGCACCAGTTTGCTGGTTGTTCTTGTTCTTGCCTTGTGTATGCCTGCAGTCTTGAGCCCCAGTTTCCTGGGAGCTCATCACCTTGGTGAGTTTCATTGCTAACAGACTACACAATTTTCTTATTTTATGTGGTGTAGAAGAAGCAGTAGCAAAGCAGGGAGTGGGGTGTTCAGGCATGATTGGTTTCTGTACTGGATTGGTGAATTGTAGTGTTGGATTGCACTGTTGTATTATACTTACATATTTTCTCCCATCCTAGGTGAGGGCACAGGGTTTATGGTGGAAGGGAGGTGATTGGGATTGGTGTATTGGCTTGTAAATTGGTGTTAGTTTGTGAACTGGGATTAGTTTGTAAATAGATAGATAGATGTTTCCTTTTATTCCCTATTGCATCAGCCTATGTATACCTCTTATTCTCCGGATACTGTCACAGATGATAACCTATTACTCCTTGGTCTGTAAATTCATAGAGCACTGTTTCCTTTAATTTTCTGTTGCAATAACCTATGTATACTTTCACAGATGATGCATTTTAACTTGATGTTGCAATGCAACAGGTTTTTACACTAGTCTAAATAATAATGGGACTAGGAATGGTGATACATGGTTTTTTTTGTGTCCAATGTGCTGCTACAAAAAAGTTGTCCCCTGGTGTGGTGTGCCATACATGGCAGCACAGCACACACACAGCAGTGTAGCACATATTGAGTTTTTCTCATGCTCACTATGTTTTCCCACTCATACTACACCTTCAGCCACTACTTACTACATGGTCTGTGCACATGACTCCTTAGTATAAGTACTTGTTGTTTTGTATCTGATCAAATAACACTTCTGATGTTCCCACTCTCTCACTTGTGTGTAACTCTGAGCACCAGTTTACTGATTGTTCTAACTCTCTTGTTGTTTGCCCCTGCAGTCTCAAGCCCCATCTCTATGGGAGCTCATCAGCACAGCATGCCAGCATGCCAGTGTGGCACTGTGCAGCAGCATGTCCACTCACACTGCTGCTCACTGCCCCCATGCTGCATGTCCTGGCAGCTCACTACTGCCATGTACTGCATCCATAGGCTGCCCTATGCTGTATGTGCTGGCTGTTCAACATTGTCATCACACCTGAGTCCTGACTGACATGCTGCATGTGCTGGCTGTTCATCACCACCATGTGCTGTATATGCTGGCTACTTATCTTTTTATTATAACAAAAAGCAAATTGCATGCAGGAGCTGACTCAACATGCTATCCCCATGGACTATGTGGCTCTGCAGCCACACACCCTCCCTCCCATGCTGCCACTGTACCAGCACAGTGCAGCAACTTGCCTGCTCACTGCCCATGTCCTTTCAAGATGGCATGGGCAATTGGTATGTCTTCTCTCACACAGACTTTCCCTTACTTACCCACCTCCTGTTGATATCTGGGCAGGGCAGCAAACAGAGAGAAGACTATAACATAAAACAAATAGGCATTAAGCCCAAAACAGATTGTGATTGTGAGAAGGGCTAAAGCCCATCAGATCAAGAGGAGAGGGCAAAACTGCCACATCTGCAAGATAAGAGATGAGGCATACAAGAGGGTAGAGGGTATGCAGAGGAAAGAAGATGAGTGCTGCATAGAGCAGGGATGTCAGAAGAGGGATAGGAGAGGAGAGAGGATACTCACCTCAGCAATATGCAGAAGTGCTGAGGTGGTGTGATGATGAGGTAAAGAAGATATAGTAAGAGCAAGATAGAGTTGAGGATGAGCTCAAACCATAAAGAAAAAAGATGAAGGTATCAGACATATGCAGTGTGTAATAGTTTGTCCAGCATTGTATAACAGATAAAACTCAACACCTCCCACCTGCCTACATCTCAGGATACTGTGCCCACATACACACCTGTGCCACCATTGTATCAGCACAGCATGGCAGCTTACTGACTTGCCACCCACATCCACTCAAGATGATGTGGGCCATTGGTATGTCCTGCTAAGAGTGGCCTATTGGATGGTCTTAGGGATTTGATGCTTGAAAGCTCCTGGTAATGAGATAGTTGATGTAGGCACATCTAATGATGATGATGATGATGATGATGATGATGATGATGATGATGATGATGATGATGAGAGGGATCAACAAGATAATGATGAGAACAATAGCCCCAAAGACTATATGAGGATCCAGTGTGATGAAGGGTGGAGATGTCTGGAGCAACACTTAGTGACTTAGAGATCTTAGACTTAGTTCTTAGTGATGGGCTCTGTTATGAGGCATTTGCTTTGGCACCTCATAACACATTTCTTTTCCTTTTTCTTTCTCTTTTTTCCTTTTCTCACTTACTATAAGTGTAGTATTAACTACAGTTATTGAGCTTAGCTCCAACTTATAGTAAGGACCCTGTCCCTTCTCCTTTATAGTACTACAGTATTTACATACTGTACTGTGAGTTTTACTCCAAGTTCTATAAAGCTTTTCTTCTCTTTTATTCTTCCTTTCATTTATTATAACATTTACTTGCTAAGGACTATCATTATACAATTAGCAAGGACTTGTATTACTTCATCTTTATTTGTCTTTGTTTATCTCCAGTTTATTTTGTGCTTGTGGCTACCTTACAACTAGGGTACTATGGACACATCTCAGGTCACATGACTCCATTTGCACAATCATTGCTGATCCATGAACCCTATTTATGTTACTATTCTTAGAACTCCAAGTTTATATAAATAGCTGAAAGCCTGGTGGTATTAAGCACCAGTCTTGTCAATGTCAACTTTGCAGTCTAGGGATTCTCCTATACTGTGCTTGACCTAAGCTTGCTACAATTGTACATGCAGGCTATGGCAGGCAAGGACAAGTGATAACATCAAGAGCAACAAAGTAAACATATCTGCAGCAAGAGTAAGTGGCTGCCAACACAAGGTAGTGAGGCAACATGGTAATAGTATGCTGCAGGGTGGTGATGAGAGAGTGTAGGAATAAGATGAAAGAAGTACTCACTCAGACTGTGTAGAAGATGTCTGAGGAGCTGTAGAGTAATGTGTCCATCCTATATTGTAAGAGTAGGTAGAGTTGAGGTGGAGAGTATAATGTAAAGTACAACAACTACCATTGTGGGAGGGACACACATTGTCCCAGAGTAATATGTGGGGTGTGTGGAGGTGTTTGTAGATGGTCCACAGAGAAGAGGAAGGTGTAGAGTGTAATATGTACATGTAGTGAAGTAAACAGTGCATGTGTGATAGAGGAAGCTGAACAAAAGTATAGTGGTATGCACATTTCAATGACAATCTCACTTCATTCTTCTCAGAACTAAGTCTAAGATCTCTAAGTTACCTTAAATGTCCCTAAGACATCCTAAACTCATCACTCTGGATCCTTGTGTAGTCATCAGTGGTATCATCCTCATCACTATCTCTAAATCCCACTCTTCATTGTTATCAGGAATGTTTACTATGCTCATCAAGTGCATACCAATTACCTTGTTACCAGGGGTACAGTTATCACAAACTTTCCCTAAGACTGTCCAATAGGCTGCTCTTAGCAAGCTCCTGGGAAGGTGGTGCTCACAACTGTGGGCATATGTGAGATAATATGAGAGGTGATAGAAATGAGATGAGAGATAAAGGAGAGAACAACCAGTAAACTGGTGCTCTGAGTCATGCAAGTGAGAGAAAGAGGGAACATCAGAAGTGTTATTGAACCAGGTACAAAGATGGCTTGTTATATACAGATGGATAGTGCGCACAGACCATATGGTGAGTAGTGGCTGGAAGTGTGGCACAGTACAGTAGTGTGAGAAAGCTTAGGGTTTTTGAGCTTAGGTCAAGTGCAGTATAGAGGAGATCCCTAGATTGTGAAGTTGACAAGACTGGGGTTTAAGACTGCCAGTCTTGCAACTACATATACTAAAGCAATGTCCTAAAGATAGTACAAGTATTTAAGGTTCACAGATCAATAAAGATTGCACAGCAATCAACAAAGTCATGTGACTAAGAATATGTCCATAGTAAACTAGGCAGCCAGCCACAAGCATGAAAGAAATGAGAGGTAAACAAAGACAAATAGGGCCAAATGTGATGAGTCCTTGCTAATTGTATAGTAACAGTTCTTAGCAAGTAAATGTAAATAAATAAATAAAGATAAAATAAATAGAGACACTTTATAGTACTTGGAGATAGCTCACAGCTACAGTATAGAAATACTGTGGTTCTATAGAGGAAAAGAGATGAGTGCTTAGTATAAGTAGAGCTAAGCTCACAGCTGTAGTTAATACTCCACTTATAGTAAGTAAGATAAAAGAGAAAAGAAAAAGAAACCATTATGAGGTGCCTAGGCAAGTGCCTCATAACATGTCCTTTCTCCTGTGCCCACCTGTGCACCCATGTCACTGCTGTGTCAACAGTGTGCAGCCCCCTATCTGCCCACACCACCACTGTACAAACAGTGTGCAGCCACCACCACCCACCCATGCCACTGCTGTGCCAATACAGCATGGCCAACACCTCCTCACACATGCTACCACTGTGCCAGCACAATGCAGCAACTTGTCTGCATGCCCTGCCCATGTCCATCCTCCTGTGCCCACCTGTGTGGCCATGTCACTACTGTGTCAACAGCATGTGGCCCCCTGGCCCCTGCACTGCTGCTGAAATGGTCACACCACTGCTATATGAACACCATGCCCTCTTTTTCCTTTCTTTCTTTCATCCTCAACTCACATAGAAACCCTCAACTTCCCAACAACAGAACTATCAATTATATCCAACTTTGTGCCTATTGAGGGAGGTTTCTTGGAAAAGAGCATGGCTGATTGTAGAATGAAAATAACATATATTCTCAGTCTCTTTGTAGAAGACTGAGAGGAAAGAAACTATGCAAGAGGAAAATTTCTGGAAAGTAGGGTCTGTCCATATTGTCCCTGAGTCCTGCAAGAGGTCTGTGGACACAGTTGCCCAGTTGCACTATCATAGCTGCATGTAGTTGCCCAGTCACCTAATCACCCAGTGGTGCTATCATGTGTTCACTGTTGCATGTCACTATAATCTCCAGCATGTTCATCCACTTCTGTTTACATCTATCATTACTTCCTTTTATTCTCTGTTGCAATGCAACAAGTATTCACTCTATCTTGATATTTTGCAAACTCCTTGGTCAGCTCTGTTGATACTATCTTTTTAAGGAATAGCATGTTGGGCAGAATGTTTAGGCTATCTTTTTTGTATTGAATCATGCTACTGTATCCATGAGTATCATTGTACCTGCAAGTAGGCTGGGTCTGTTGGCTGTGCAATCATGTTGGTCTTTCTTTTATTTTTGTGGATCCACACCCAAATGCTTTGGCAGTGTTGATTACCATATTTTCTCTTTGACTTTCCTTTCACACAGGTGCAGTGTTCCTGGGTTGATGGACAGGGACAGATATGAGTAGTGATCATTGTCAATACAATGCACCTACACAGGCTTTGCCAATAGGTATGCTTGGGTATGGGTACAGGTTGATAGCAGGCAAGTGGGCAGGACATGATGATGAGGGCACAGAAGATGATGGTGATGATATACAAGGAAAGAACAAGAGGATCTACAGATCCAGAGGCCCACATGCTGCTAAGAGCAACCTATTGGATGGTCTTAGGGAAGGTTTGCTATAACAATACCCCTGGTAACAAGGTGATTGATACACACTTGATAAGCATAGTAACTGTCATGAGGCACTTGCTTTGGCACCTCATAACATGTTTATTTTTCTTCTTTTTCTTTCTTTTATCTTATGTACTATAAGTGTAGTATTAACTACAGTCGTTGAGCTTAGCTCCTACTCATAGTAAGGACTCTCTTTCCTTTCCTTTATAGTACTTTAGTATTTACATACTAAAGTGTGAGCATAGCTCCAAGTACTATAAAGCTCTCTTTCTCTTTTATCTTTCTTTATTTATTTACATTTACTTGCTAAGGATGATTATTATACAATTAGCAAGGACTCGTGATATTTTGCCTTCTGTTTATCTTTGTTTATCTCTTGTTCATTTCATGCTTGTGGCTACTATTACTTAGCTTACAATGGACATGACTTAGTCACATGATCTTGTTGATCTGTGAACCTTAGTTACTCTTACTATTCTTAGAACTCCAGTTTTGTATAAATAGTTGAAAGACTGGTGGTCTTAAACCCCAGTCTTGTCAACTTTGCAATCTAGGGATTCTCCTATACTGCACTTGACCTAAGCTCACTACAAACTTGCTTCACTCTAAAAACTATGTCTAAGGTCTCTAAGTCACCATACACATTGCTAAGACATCCTAAACTCATCACTCTGGATCCTCATTTAGTCATCGACAGTATTATCCTTATCACTATCTCATTGATCCCTCTCTTCATTGTCATCAGGAAGACTTATTATACTTATCAAACACATATTCACTACCTTGTTACCAGGGGTATTGTTATAGCAAACATTCCCTAAGACCATCCAATAGGCCACTCTTTGCAGTAACCATTCCTGATGATGATGAAGAGTGGGATCAACAAGATAGTGATGAGGATGATTCTACCAATGACTAAATGAGGGTCCAGAATGACAAGTTTAGGATGTCTTAGTGACACTTAGAGTGACTGTAGAGATCTTAGACTTAGTTCTTAAGGAGTGAAGTGAGATTGTAGTGAGCTTAGTTCAAGTGCAGTATAGGAGAATCCCTAGATTGCAAAGTTGACAAGACTGGGATTTAAGACCACCAGTCTTTCAACTACTTATACAAAACTGGAGTCCTAAGAATAGTAACTAACAATAAGGTTCACAGATCAACAATGATTGCACAGCAATCAATGGAGTCATGTGACCTGAGACACATCTGTAGTAAGCTAAGGTAAAGTAGCCACAAGCACAAAATGAATGAGGGGTAAACAAAGACAAATAGAGACAAAATACAATGAGTCCTTGCTAATTGTATAGTGAGAGTCCTTAGCAATTAATGTAAATAAATAAATAAATAAATAAATAAATAAAGATAAAGGGGAAAGAAAGCTTTATAGTACTTTGGAGCTAAGCTCACACTTTGGTATGTAAATACTGAAGTACTATAAAGGAAAAGAGATGAGTCCTTACTATAAGTAGGAGCTAAGCTCATAGCTGTAGTTAATACTATGCTTATAGTAAGTAAGATATAAAAGAAAGAAAAAGAAAAAGAAAAAGAAAAAGAAAAGTGTTACAAGGTGCCAAAGCAAGTGCCTCATAACACATGCTGGGTGGGACAGAGAGAGGGAGAAGGCTAGTGAGACAATGATGTTGACATCTACACAGGCTGACTACAGCTCTCCTTCCTTTTTTGACTTTAATACTATACATGCACATACATACATATACACATATGTACAGACACACACGTCTCTTACCTTTACTAGTCCTGGTCTGTGTGGTACATGAACCACTATAAGTAGACCACATATTCAATGACAAAGAATAAGGAACAGTTGTATCCTCCTTCCACACATGGCCTGTCATCAGCAAATGAGACATACAAAACCTCACAGATGAGATAGTGTTGGATTTCATCTGTTAATCATGCCACTGAGCAGTTCTTACTATTATTTACTATATCTTCTTATTTTTCTCATCTCCATCTTATCAATCTACATCTACTTCTCTATCTTATCCATCTATTTCTATCTGATCTATCTGGCTCTACTCTTCTTTCTCTTTTTGGCCATCTCCTTGTCTCTATCTTTGTAGCAGAGCTACAACTCTATGTCTAGTCTACTATATCTTGTCCTTTTCCCTCTGCCATCTAAGGTCTAAGCTTTCTACTATGTAGATAAGCCACTCTCATCCTCTGGCTCTACTCTTGGCTGTACTCTTTCCACTCCCTCTCTACACTCTGCTCACTATGTGGGCCCCAACAATAAACCTCTTGTTTCTCTTCTTCATCTTCTATTGAAGGAGGTTGCTTGTAAAGATCATGGCTGACTGTAGAAAGAAGAGAATTGTATTCTACAGGAAGAAATAGTGAGAAATCATAAAAGGTGAACAGCATGGAGAGCAAGTACTGACCTCAGTCTCTTTGTAGAAGACTGAGGGAAAAGAAAACATGTGAGAGAAATTTTCTATAACTAAAGGGTCTGTCCCTATTGTCCCTGAGTCCCATGAGAGGTCTGTGTGGTGTAGCTGCACAGTCATGCATTCACAGTTGTGCACATTCACTGTTGCACATCACCATAAACTCCAACATCTTTGTCACCTGCCTATGCCTGCATTCACAGATAGAAGATGAGTGCACTCAGCTAACTGCTAGAGAGCTTAGAAGAGTATGACTATACCTAGTGAGACAATGAGGCATATGAAAGTACATAGAGGAGATAGAAGAAGAGTGTGCTGAGAAACAGGTATGTCAGAGATAAAAGAGATAGAGGATATGCAATAGAGGAAAGATAAGATCAATGTGGTAACACATACAGCATGGTCAGTGTTGTGTATGAGGATGCTAAATCCAACACAGGTATGGGCCTATTGGTTTTCCAGTCTACAATAGTAACCATACAGTTGACATTTCTGTTTTGCTTTGTCTTTCCACAGTTTAAGCCAGTGATGATCAATAGGGATGGGGACAGGACAGGCACATTGGTGAGGAATGTTGCAATGCAATCAGTCTTTACTTTATAGCCAGAGAGGCAATTGGAATTGGTCTGTAGATAGACAAGGTAATGTGTCAGCTGGAGAGATAATTGGAATGGGTCTGTAAGTTGGAGTTGGTCTGTAAATTGGGGTTGGTCTGTAGATTGTTGAAATTTCTCATGTTACTATACTGTGCCACCCTTCTGGCCACTACTTACCATATGGTCTGTGCACACTATCTGTTTTGTATATAACTAGCTGTGCTGTACTTCACAAATTAATACTTCTGATGTTCTCTCTCTCTCTCACTTACATGACTCAAAGCACCAGTTTACTGGTTGCTCTTGTCAAAATGCAGGCAACAAGGCAAAGAATAGATAGATCATAATGGGAACAAGATAGGCTTGTAGCCACACAAAGAGCAGGAGCTACTAAAGGACTATGGTCCAAAGGTAGAAGAGCATCTGTAAGATAGAGAAGATGTGTACCAGAGAGTAGAAGGTACACAGAAGAGCTGCATAGAGCAGGTATGTCAGAAGAGAACTCAGAGAGTAGAGGAGATGCTCACCTCAGCACATGCAGAAGTGCTGAGGTGAGACAAAAACAAGGTAAAGAAGATATAGTAAGAATAGAGTTGAAGAGGAGCTCAAACCATAAAGAGAAAAGAAATACCAATAAGATGAGATGGAGATAAGTATACTTAATAAGTAAACAGTGTGATCAGCATCATAAGGTAATGAAAAAACCAACAGCTCTTTCCTCCATCTCTCATCTCATCTTGTGTATTCCCACAGTCATGTGCACCACCTTCCCAGGAGCTCATCATAGATAGATAGAGTACTATTTCATTTTATTTTCTGCTGCAACAAGCTATGAATACTTTCACAGATGATGCTTTACTACTCAATGTTGCAATGCAATAGGTTTTCACACTAGAACTTGACATGACCCCATCATGACACATTTGTTGATGGACATATGCAGCATGAATCTAAGCTTCAACAGCACTCTGACAGGTACGATGTCCGGATTTAGGCAAAGGTGGAGCTGTCACCCAGAACTTTCAACTTTCGATGTAGCTCAGCGAAACCCTTGCTCGACCCTTTGTGTCATACCTCTGCGGGAAGAGTGCTTGCACTTACGATAAACCCGGTGCACGGTCGAACGTGTCGACGCCGATTGGAGAAATAATTAGAACTGATCATGGAAGCGTCAATCTAGCCAGCCTAGCTTCCGGCCGGAGTGAGCCGCATCAAGCTGGTCGTAACTTGGTATATATGCCTCATAAGCATCGTAACAGCGCACAATCCCCCCCGTTCTGTTCTAGTTGGTAGCTAGATATGCTGCCGTGCACTGCTGCCAGTGGGTGGTCCACCCTTCTGCTCTTTTTACTCACGCTCCAGGTCAGCACCGAGGGCGCGATTGACGACAGCGCTGGCCCGACCGTCACTCTCGACGGAGGAACTTTCACGGGCATCGTGACGGGGAACGTGACGCGCTTCCTTGGTATACCCTACGCACAGCCGCCGTGAGTCGCACCGACCTGTTCTATGTGCTTGGCTGAGCACTGACGTGCGCAGAATCGGCCGCCTGAGGTACCGTCTGCCCATGCGGAACGCGCCGTACAGCGGCGCGCACAACGTGACGACGTTCGGCCCAGCGTGCTTTCAGCAGAAGGTCGTTCTGAATGTGTCGCCGCTCCTGGACCCGGCCGCGCTCGCCGTCCTCAAGTCATCGGGAAACACCACCATCACGGGCATTAGCGAGGACTGTGCGTTCAAGTCTCCACGTTGTGTCGTGCGGTGGCCTCGAAGGGGTGGCTTACTGTGGATACGCAGGTCTTTTCATCAATGTGGTCCAGCCTTTGGCTGCGACGGCGCGGTCCAAGCTCCCGGTGGTTACCGTGAGTACCAGCACACCTGCCTCGTGCGTCCTGGCGCACACGTCTCATAGCAGTTTCGGTGTAGTGGATCTTCGGAGGTATGTGCGTTCGTTCCGCAGACAGAGGGGCAGCCTGATTGCGTCTTTCTTGCGCAGGCGGGTTCGAGGACGACGATACGTCTGGGTGCGTGGTTCGGAAGTGTCGGGTCGTGTTGGGTGCGAGCTGAGCTGCGTTGACCTAGGTACGATGGAGGCGTCATTGTGCAACGATCACTCGAACTCAACGAGCCCGTTGTCTATGTCAGCATGAACTATAGGTAAGTGACATCTGCACCGTATCTAATGCTGCGGCACTAACGCATCCGCAGGTTAAACGGTGTGTACCACCCGGGTGCCTGATGGCCACCGGGATCGCTCACTGTGTTCAGCTTTCGGGTTCTTGGCCAGCAAAGAAATCAAAGCGGCTAAAGTTGGGAACCTCGGTATACAAGATCGTGAGTTCCAATTACCCGCGCGCATGTCCTTGCATGGTGTTGATGTTCCTATCAGAACGCGAAGCACTACGCTGGATCCAGAAGTATATCTGTGCGTTTGGCGGGGACCCGAACAAAGTCACCATGTGCGCGGCTAGTGCTATGGAGCGGCTACAATGCCAGCGCTAACTTTTCTACAGATGGGGACAGAGCGCGGGTGCGATGTCTGTCGGCCTGCACATGGTCGCGAATCATGGTGACAACGAGGGACTGTTCCGGGCGGCGTTCATGCAATCGGGCTCGCTGACGCCTACGGGGGATATCACGCACGGACAGAAGTATTACGATGACATCGTCTCGCGTACTGGATGCTCCGGTCATGGAGACACTCTCGAGTGCCTCCGTAAGGTGCCCTTCACAGCGATCGGGGATGCGGTTCAAAACAACCCGTCTATCTACGACTCTCAGGTGCGATTCGATTGTACTGGCTCGGGAACTTGGATACCAGAGTGTTGACCCCTGCTTGGCAGCCTTTGGCCGCAGCGTGGATGCCTCGCGCAGACGGCGTGTTCCTCACTGAGTACTTCCCCAAGCTGGTGCTGCATGGCAAAGTCGCAAAGGTGCCTTTTGTCTGTGGTATGCTCTAGTGACTCTGGGTCTGTCCGCACAGCTTCATGGTCGTCCGCACAGGTGACGTCGATGACGAAGGCACTGTTTTTTCCCTGGGATCCCTCAACTTGACGTAAGCCCACACGTCCCCTTTCTTTGCCCCTCGTCTGACCACGGCGTGTGGATCGCAGAACCGACGCGGAGACGTTCGACTACCTCCAGAACATCATCTTAAGCGGCTACTCAGACAAAGACGTGACGAAGTTGCTGGAGTTCTACCCACAGAACGTCACACAGGGGTCGCCGTTTGACACTGGCACGCACAACGCGGTGACGCCGCAGTTCAAGCGTATTGCTGCGCTGTTTGGCGACGCCGTGTTCCAGGGCCCGCGTCGCTTCCTGCTGCAGCAGCGCTCGGGAAAGCAGCCTACCTATTCCTTCTGTAACTACGACATCATTCTCAACCCATCGTCATCGTCTGACCACTGCTTTCTCCATCACCAGTAAGCAAGCGGCTCAAGTCGCTGCCTGACCTCGGATCGGTGCGTGGCATTCTGTAGTAGATCAGCACTAGAGTATCTTGAACGACTGTGCATCTGCAGTTTCACTCGTCCGACCTTCGGGGAAACGTGTATGCCCCGGGCGACATGACGGACTTCCTTATCCGCTTCGTTGCAAACCTCGATCCGAACGGTGACACCGGCATCGCCTGGCCACGCTACACGAACCAGGAGCCGAATCTTCTCACGTTCCTCGACGGAGCGGTCCCGCAGCTGATCACGAAGGACACGTACCGCATCGAGGGGATAGCGTTGTTCAACAAGCTAGCGCTGGAGCACCCGCTGTGACTCGCTCGTTTCTTATTTTCTTCTTTCCGTAATAAATATTTCACTATAGGTTCGACACGTATCCCGGCTCGTGACATCAGGAACCCATCATACCGCTAGCGATATCTATCTCATTCACGTTGAGAAACCGGAGCGCCGTAAAACGTGAGAGTGGGGGTCTGGAAGAGACGAACGAGTTCACATAAGGGTCTGATTGGTTTGCGAAGGAAAGGACGTTGGAACGGACTCAGCCTACCTGTAGATCGTAGCATTTTCAAGTAACTCTGCACAAAAACATCGATAGCCCTTGATATACATTCTCTGGTCATTCTGCGCTACTTGCTTTCCACGCCGCGTTGTAAGTCTCTAGTCCATCCACAGGACTGGCCTTGGGCGGCTCCTACCCTAGCAGTGCGCGACTAAGTACGGCCGGATCGTTTGTGAATTTCCCAAAGCTCCTTCAAACGCTACACAGACCCCGGCTGTCAACACGCCGCACATACACTGCTCATCGGTAAAAACATGCACAGTTGGCAGGCTGCAGCCGCTCAACAGGGCCCTGCGCGCCAGAAACCTCAACGAACCTGTTCAGCACAATCTCCTACAAGTCTAAACGGATGTTGCCGCCGACTAGCTGTACCTTTTCTGCAGCATGGGTGTACAAATCAGTGAGGTTGTCAACATGCACCAAGGGGAAGTGGGCACTGTTGAAGCTTTTCCTCAGCAACTCATTGTTAGGATTCAGCACGTGTAGTGGCCGAACACCTATAATCAAGAAGAGAGAACTCTGGTAGGACAACCGATTATGATTCAAGACAGACGGCGAACCATCTATACGGAGTGACAGGATGGTGTGGGGTACAAGAGGTCAAGAATGATCCTTGTCATATGTTGGAGATGTTCTTTAAGTAGTATCCCAGTAATGGGAGGAGAGGAGAAAAAGGAAGGAGGCACAAAGGGAACATACAGGGTGTCGTTGCTATGGGGTTGTGCCCATGTATTCATACAGTCCGGTGTACGACCGGATATGAGTGATATTGTAAAAGATCTGCCAAAAGGAGAAGAAAGAGAAAGGAAGAAAAGTCAGATCCTAACACTCATGATGTTGTTCAGTGTCACATCAAATTTCATTCACATTTTTTCTCTCTCCTATTGCTCTTTCTCATTTATTCTGAGAACAATGGACTCTATAATCACAACAGGTATTGCTTCCCCACTTATTGTTCTGGTATCTATGACAGTGCTATTGTATTCCTTTTGTTCCCTCCTATTGTTCTCACTTGTCTATATACTTCCCTACATACCCTCACTCACTTCAACCTGGTTTCCTCATGCTGGATTGAGTATAGTTCACATTACTCTCCTCTCTCTCTTCTGATCACTATACATTTCTTAGTACATCTGGGGATATCTGTTGCCTATTACATCTTGCTCTGCACCTCATATCTGTTGAAGTCTGTACACAACCAATGAGATAATCAGTAAGAGGGTGACAAGGAGCAAGGATGTTGTCTGTGACTGGTGTTGAAATTGGGCAGCACAGCTAGGGAAGCAAACACCATGACATCAAAGAAGTAGGTATCAAGCCCAAAACAGATTGAGATTGAGAGAAGGGCTAAAGCCCATCAGAATAAGAGGAGAGGGCACAACTGCCACATCTGTAAGATAGAGAAGATGTGTACCAGAGGGTAGAGGGTACACAGAAGACAGAGAGAGCTGCATAGAGCAGGTATGTCAGAAGAGAGCTAAGAGAGTAGAAGAGATACTCACCTCAGCACATGCAGAAGTGCTGAGGTGAGACAAAGACAAGATAAATAAGATATAGTAAGAACAAGATAGAGTTTAAGAGGAGCTCAAACCATAAAGAGAAAAGAAATACCAGTAATATGAGATGGAGATAAGTATACTTAATAAGTAAACAGTGTGATCAGCATCATAATGTAATGAAAAAACCAACAAGTAATAGTGGCTGAGTGTCAGGATATACTTATTTCTCTCCACATGTGATTTCTTTCACACTCATTGCCCAAGATATCTTATCAGACTATAGTAGATATTACTGCAGTTATATGTGATTCATCTCTGATTCATCATCAGGCCACTTACTGTACTTATATGACTACATCTCTCACAGTACCTTCTGTAAATGAGCAAAAAAGGAGGACAGAATCATGGATAGGTACAAGGTGAGGAGCATGACATCAGAGGCCCACATGATGGGCAGACAGAGGGGGAGGATCTGGAGAAGGTGAGGGTGACAAAGGATGACAGAGGGCATGACAAAGATGCAACAAAAGAGCAACTGGTGGCAATGAGGGTGTATGGTAAGTATGCAGAGAAGACAGATAGAGAGTGACTCAGCAACATGCTAAAGTGCTGAGGTAGTAAGACAATTGAGACAAGTAGATATAGTGGAGATGAGATAGAGTTGGAGAGGAGTGTAAACTGCAAGCAATATAGTAGTGGTGGCAAGAGTGGCTGCAAGTGGTGTGTGATGAGAGACATCAGACAGAGTAGAAAGTGTAAGATCAGATCAGATAAGATAAGATGAAGGCATGGTCAGCATTGTGTATTGCACATGGATTCCAACACTTTAGAAAGCCTCTCACAGGTGCTGTGCACCTCTGCTTGATATGCCTGCCCTATCATGACAGCACATGGTCTGTGCACCAATGTCTTACTATATATACTGCCTTCATGTAGTAGATAGTTCTTTAGCTTTATACATCCAAGACATCTGCTATACAGTACAATCTAAGTCTTAGTTGTATTGTCTCTCTCCCTTGCCCCTCTTCTTACTCTTGTGACCTTACTGTCCAGCATCAGCCTCACACTGAGTGTGTGCAGAGTATAGTACAGAGTGTGGGAAAGTTTAGCAGTAACCATCCCAAAACCTCTCATCACCATCAGTGTAGGAACAAGTGCAGAAGGAACAACCTACACAACAAGCAACAAGGCAGAGTGCACTGCATGGGATGCAAGCAACAATACCACTAAAGCTGTCATCTGCATGAACATCTTGATGATAAATTGGCAGCATAGCAAACAGAGCAAAGATCATGACATAGAGTAGATCAGCATCATAGCCAAGATATATGAAGTTGACTAGGATGACTAGTGATGAGCTCTCATGATGATGAGGCTTGAGACTGCAGGCAAGCACAAGAGAAGAGAACAAGTAACCAGTAGACTGGTACTCATGACTGCAGAGAGGAGATAATGTGACTAGAGTTGATAATATTCTGGACAGATCCTCAGGTATAAGTACAAGTAGATATGGTGCACAGACCATCTAGGATAGAGTGGCTGAAAGTGTGTAGAGTACAGAGTGCAAGAAAGTAACAAATGTCAACAACTAGTGCCTGATACAAAAGGAGAAGTGGTAGAGGAGACCACATCTGTGAGAGAGAGAGATGTGTTGATGAGCATCATGCACACATAACACCAGAAAACAACCATCAGCAACACCAGGTGAACACAGTGACATTAACATGCTGCATGCAACAATCATCTGCAGTTGCATCAATCATGCATCTGCTTAGGCATTGGACTATAGGACTGGGTTTGGCCAATGAGGAGCAGGACTGATAGGATGAATAGGCCAAGGCATGGTCCAGGCCTGCCAAAGTAACCATGGAGTCATGAGTCATGAAGTCAGCATTTGGTGCAATCAGCACTTTTCCTCTTTTGCTCATCCATTATAGTGTGATACTTTATTCATTCATATCCAGGCTCCATCTCATGTCAAATATCCCTATGATTGACCCTACATTGTAAATTCTCTGTTTTGTTTTGTTGTGTGCCAGCCTTGGAGCTAGACTTGTATTTAGATGGTGCACTGTGTCAGGCTTTGTTTATGAAGCATTTACCTTTCTTATTTCTTTTCATTTTCTTTTATGTTTCTCTTAGATTATATTAGATATGATCATCTTTCCTTCCAGTCTATCTGATCATATCTCATCTTTCCTTCCAGTCTATCTGATCATATCTCATCTTTATCTACTTACTGTTGCTTCATGCTCTGGATGTGCCCATGCTGTGCATGATGTCACTACTTACTGTGGGTATTGTCTTCATAGACCTGCCCTATAGTTACTGCACTGGTCCATGTGCTTATAGCTGTAGTATATAGTCTTTGGTAGATAGCTGAATATACTCCAGCTTGTTATGGCTGGCAAATCCTATTCTCTGGAGTGATCCTTAGTTTAGTACATGCTGGTCTCCCTTATGGGATATGTAGGACTGCCATCTTACACATTGTCTGTCAGAACAAAACAGATTTCCCCCACCCATGATTGGTCTCCCCTCTCCTGTCCAAGTCAGATTGTGAAAAGTGTGTTCCAATCCTCCCTCCATGTATCTCACAGTCAAGAAAGTGCACATATCTCATAGTCAGGTGTGTTATTGTGTTGTGTTCTCCATTGCATTGCATTGCATTGTGTTCTCTATTGTGTTGCATCTGTGTTGCATTTTGTTTTGTGTTCTTTTCTGCATTGCATTGTGTCTACTTCTGCATGGTCATTGTCACAATTGTCATGTTGTGTCCATGTTATATCTCCCTTTTCTCACCCCATCACATTGCAATATCGCATTTATTGCACTTAACTACTAACTTCTACTACTTTGGTGTCTGGAGGAAAGAGACATGTAAATAGAAAGAGCAGCTGCACAAGAGACAGGTATGTCAGACAGAGTATAGAGAATAGAGTAAAGGCCTACCTCAGCAGCATGCAAGAATGCTGAGGTATTAGGGTGAAAGAGAGAAGAAGATATAGTATAGTGACAATAAGGTTAAAGAGGAGTGACAACTTATCAGAACAAAGAAGACTCCAGATGGAGAAAGATGTGGATAAAGTAGGATGATGTAGATGAAGTAAATAAATCCATGCAAAGTGCCTACCAGCACAACAAGTGACCAGTAGTAGATGAAGGTCATAAAAGATGTACATAGTGTATAAGGTAAGACCAGCATCCTGAGATAGTAAAAAATTGACACATCTCTGAATCAGCAGGTGTGCTGATTGATGATGATGAACTTACCACTGCAGATTGTTGGAATGCACTTGAGGATGTATATCAGAAACAGAGTGTGATGTCTGCCTTCATGGACTTCCTGTGAGATGCCAATTTAGTGGCATGTTTATTCCCTTTTATCTCCTTTTATTCTTTAATGCTTCTCTTGAGATATGATCCCTGTCATCTTACCTCTTGATCATATCTAATCCTCTATGTATTACAGTCATTACAGTCATCTTGGAGGTATGTCCCACACATGCTGTGCATACTCCACTTCTTGCTGCACTTACTATAGTGTGTACCTGCCCTCATGTACTGTACCTGGTCTGTGTGTGATCCGTAATACTATAAGTAAGATAGTGGAATAGTGAATAGACCCAGCTTGATATGGCTTGATTTCTTCTTCTTCTTTAGTGTGAACTATTAGTTGGGTGCACCCAGTCTCCCTTCAGAGATATGTTTGGACTTCCATCTTTACACTTACAGGCACTGTTCATGTGCCAGCTTGACATCTCCTCACTGCTCACTCCACAACTCAACACCTTGATGCTGATTGAATAATCAGTTCTGGGGTCACCATTGTTGTTTTTCTTGACTTTTAGCTTCACAGGATGCTGTGCATGCTTAGATTACATACTGAGTATGTCCCTTATCTTATCTTATATCTGTTCTATATTGGGTACTTGTTATGCCAGTAGATTTTCACATGGGTTTGTTCATTTAATCCACATGATACTCCTTCTGTCCTCATCTTTGTTCTTTATAGTTAGGACTCCTCTTGAGCTCTACATCATCCTACTATATCTTCTCATCCCTAATCCTCAGCACTTCTCATCTGTTGTGGAGGTAGGGAACATGTCCTCTTCTCTCTACACTCTTTCTGACTAGTACCTGCTCTTTCAGTCATCTCTTCATCTCTGCATACCTCTACCTCTTGCATGCATTGTCTTTGCTCCTCTCAGGTACTGTCATCTATTCTTGAGTATTTCTCATCTGTTGCTGAGTTGTCTCTTCATCTCTGCATACCTCTACCTCTTGAATGCATCATCTTTGCTCCTCTCAGTCATGACATACCCTGTGGAATATGTCCCAGGGGTGGTATTCTGTATTTTGGCCTCAGAGGCCTATTGCTAAGAGTGGCCCATTGGATGGTCTTAGGGAATGTTTGTGATAATTATACCCCTGGTAACAAGGTAGTTGTTGTGCACTTCATAAGCATAGTAAATGTTCCTGATGATGATGAAGAGAGGGATCAGCAAGATAGTGATGAGGATGATACCATCAATGACTAAATGAGGATCCAGTGTGATGAGTTTAGGATGTCTTAGTGATACTTAGCAACTTAGAGATCTTAGACTTGGTTATTTAGAGGTTGAAGTGAGATGAAGGCAAGCTTAGATCAAGTGCAGTGTAGGAGAATCCCTAGATTGTGAAGTTGACAAGACTGGGTGTTCTAAAGATAGTACAAGTAGTTAAAGTTCACTGATCAATGATGATTGCACAGCAATCAACAAGATCATGTGACTAAAGATGTGTTCATAGTAAGCTAAGTAAAGTAGCCACAAGTGTGAAGTGAATGAGAGATAAACAAAGATAAACAAGGACAAATTAAGATAAGTCCTTGCTAATTGTATAGTAATAGTCCTTAGCAAGTGAATGTTATAATAAATAGAGAAATGAAAAGATAAAGATGCATTATAGTACTTAGAGGTAATACTACAGTACTATAAGGGTGAGATGATAGAGTACTTATTATAAGTTGGAGCTAAGCTCACAGCTGCAGTTAATACTATGCTTATAGTAAGTAAGATAAAGAAATGAAAGAAAAAGAGAAAAAAGAAATTGTTATGAGGTGCCTAGGCAAGTGCCTTGTAACATCTATGTCTATTATGAGGTCATGTTCTATGCATTTCCACAACCATTATTGGGCAGCACTTTGCATTCATTCTCCTACAGGCACTCCTGGACTCTTGGACTCACTGTTATGAGGCACTTGCCTTGGCACCTTGTAAAGTGTTTCTTTTTCTTTTTCTTTCTTTCTTTCTTGTATCTTACTTACTAGTAAAGCATAGTATCATTTACTACAGCTGTGACCATAGCTCCACTTTACTTAGTAAGGACTCATCATTTCCCTTATAGTACTTTAGTATTTACATACTAGAGTGTGAGCTTAGCTCCAAGTACTATAAGGCATCTTATTTTCTTTTATCTTTATTTATTTATTTACATTGACTTGCTAAGGACTATTATTATACATTTCGCAAGGACTCATCCCATTTCATCTTTATTTATCTTGGTTTATCTCTCATTTCACTTGCACTTATGGATACTTACTTTGTAGTTTACTATGGATGCAACTTAGTCACATGATCTCATTGATTGCTGCACAATCATCATTGATCTGTGAACCTTAACTCCTTGTACCATTCTTAGGACTCCAGTTTTGTATAGGTAGTTGAAAGACTGGTGGTCTTACACCCCAGTCTTGTCAACTTTGCAATCTAGGGATTCTCCTATCACTGTGCTTGATCTAAGCTCACTCTCCTCTCACTTAAAACCTAAGAACCAAGTCTAAGATCTCTAAGTGACTCTAAGTGTTGCTAAGACATCCTAAACTCATCACCCTGCATCCTTGTTTAGTCATCAGGAGCATCATCCTTATCACTATCCCATTGATCCCACTCTTCATTATCATCAGGAATGTTTATCATGGCTATCAAGCACATAACAACTATCTTGTTACCAGGGGTATAGTTATCACAAACCTTCCCTATGACTGTCCAATTGGCTGCTCTTAGCACTCACCTCACTGCAGTCACTCTTGTGTTCTCAGATCTGGAGAAACTAGACCCACAAACAATCCATGCAAGGATTCTAGACAAAGAAGCCAGAACTGATGAACCCCCATGAAGATGAGGTTCAATGCTATGGGAACAAGCAAGTAAATATTGGGGGTAAAGGACCAGAGTGAAGAGAGAAGCAGAGCAACCAGTAAACTGGTGCTTAGAGTCACACACAAGTGGAGAAGAGAGAGCATTGGAAGTGTTATTTTATCAAGGACAAGATGACAGGTATTTATACTAAATTGATATGCACACAGACTGTGTGGTGTGTAGTGGCTGTAAGTGTGACACAGTATAGTAGCACAATAAAGTTCAACAAGAACAGCATTTCACTCTTCACTATCAGCATCCAAAATCAAGAATGATGGTCCACAATGCCCATGTCTCAAAAATGCACTCACTGCAAATGAGCCAACCACACTGTAGACCACTGCTGGGCATTGTATGGGAATCCTACAGATAAGGACAGAAAGGAAGATGGTGGAGGAGGAGGATCCATTAATATACTGTCCTGTGAATCTACTTCCATTTGCTTCTATTTGTTGAGTGATACTGGACCTTTGATGATGGACTCTGGGTGTACAGATCACATCTTGCCACACCAATCTGACTTTACAACCTACCAAAATGTGCTGACTCCCAAATCAATCAACAATTTGTCCATGCTTTTCCCAGGGACTGGATCTGTAAACATCACCTTCAATGAGACCAGCATCACACTATCCAATGTGTTACATATGCCAAATGCAGGTCATTGTTTTCTGTCTATCAGCAAACTAGATGACTTGGGCTTCACAACTGCTCACTGCAATGGATGGTGCACTGTCTTGAAGGATAGCACCACCTATTGTGTTGGGCTGCTCTGGAATGGCAACTACTGGATAGATTTTGCACTACCAGCCAAACTCTAAGCCTTGCACATACTGATGCCATTGCTTGACATCTGGCATCAGTGCATGGGGCACTTGTCACCATATACTGTGTGCAAGCTCTGCAACTCACTAGTCAAAGGTTTTGACCTGCACAACAAGGACATAACCAGTATACCCTGCCTTGGATGCAACCTAGGAAAGCAAACTTGTCTGTCATTCCTGGCTTCCTCAACTTGCACTTCACACACACTCCACATGGTTCACTCTGATCTCATGGGCCCCATGTGTGTGAAGTCCATCCCTGGTCACTTCTACCTTAACACATTTCTTGATGACCACTCTAGGTATGGTGTCATATATGGTCTATGAACAAGAGATCAGCTAACACATGTTTTTGATCAATACCTGGCTTTGGCTGAGAATCAGATGAACCAGACAATGAAGGTCTTCCACACTGATTGTGGAGGTGAGTACATAGGCCTGGAATTCAGGGTGAAGCTCTGAGAAAAGGGGATTGAACACTTCATGGCAGCACCCCATTCTCCACAGCAGAATGGCAGGGCAGAGCATTGGAACAGAACCCTGCTAGACAAGGGGTTCTCCATGCTACATGGCACCCACTTTGAAGAACTGAGTAGTCAATGAAGGTCTGATATTGGATGAAGACTAATATGCCAGAGAGGCAAAGCAAGAGATTTGGGACATAGTCCCAAGACAGCCACATAGCTGAGAGATCAGAGGAGCATACATAGATGCAGAGTGATATGCAATGAATGCATGACAAAAGGTGCAATGAGAGATGCAACAAAGACATGACAAATGATGCAATGAGATGCAGAAAGAGATGGTATGAAGAGCAGAAAGAGATGGTGTGACTGAGATAGAGGAGCATATGAAGAGAAAGAGGTACATGATGAGGGGTGTGACAAAGATGTGACAAGATAGAGCAACTCACTGACTTGCAGAAGTGCTGAGGTGGTAGAACAGGATGGTAGAAAGATATAGTAGAGTGTGATAAAGTTAAAAGTTAAAGAGTGTTGAAAGCAGGCTATGTGCAGTGAGGAGAACACAAAGAGTAGTTTCCCCTTATAGCTGTAGTGGTATAGTATCTGAACCATTTGATAGGTGTGGCTGGAAGTATGTAAGTATACAGTAGTAAACAACCATACGGGAAGGAGATATTAATAAGCATGAAACATCAACATCTGATGTGGCTGCAAGTGTGTCACAGTATCAGACCTAAAGAGGAAGTACAGTATGCTTCTCAACAAAGAGGAGCTCTAACTAGGAGAACAAGAGATGTTCCAGATGGAGAAGAGAGTGGGTCAGATACATGAAGCTATATGAAAAACATTGTTGGCACAGTAGATAGCCAACAGAAGAGAAGGGTGATGAAATAAGCTGAAAGACAGAAGAGCATATGAGATGATAAGAGAGTATGTGACAAGAGGTGTGACAAAAGTGCAATGAGAGGTGTGATAAAAACACAATATTCATATGCACAGTGTCCTGTGAGGTAAATGGCCAAGAAAAAACCAACACATAGTGCAACCACAGGGATTCAAACAAAAAGAGATGGGAAATAAAGTATGCAAACTAAACAAAGTGATGCATGGGCTGAAGCAAGCCTCATGCCACTGGAACTCAAAAATGCATAACACCCTTCTATCCTTAGGTTTCACCTGCACCCAGTCTCATTTTGGTGTCTACACCCACTCTCTATCCTCATCACCCCTCATTATCATTCTCTATGTCAATGACCTCACCATCATCAGCAAACATCTTGATGAGGTAGAAGATGTTTAATGGGCTTATTTTCTATGACTGATCTAGGCAAAATAAACTCATATCTGGGTTTACATGTCACCAGAAATTGATCACTGCACATCTTGGAGATTGATCAAGTGGGATATGTCACAGATGTCAATTTCTCTATCACAGGATGCTGTGCATACTCATTACATACTGAGTATGTTTTTCTTCATGACCTTCATCTTATCTTACCTGTGTTATGAGGCACTTGCATAGGCACCTTGTAATGGACTTATTTTTTTTTTCTTTTTCTTTTTCTTTTATCTTACTTACTATAAGTGTAGTATTAACTACAGTTGTTGAGCTTAGCTCTGACTTATAGTAAGGATTCTATCCCTTCTCCTTTATAGTCCTACAGTATTTACATACTGTGCTGTGAGTTTTACTCCAAGTACTATAAAGCTTCTTTATCTGTTATCTTTATTTATTTATTTACATTTACTTGCTAAGGACTATCACCATACAATTAGCAAAGACTTGCCTTATCTCATCTCTGATTACCTTTGTTTATCTCTCATTCATTTTGCACTTGTGGCTACACTTACTTTAGCTTACTATGGACATGACTTGGTCACATGATCTTGTTGATTGCCATGCAATCATCATTGATCAGTGAACCTTATTTACATTTACTATTCTTGGAACTCCAGTTTTGTATAAGTAGTTGAAAGCCTGGTGGTCTTAAACCCCAGTCTTGTCAGCTTCACAATCTAGGGATTCTCCTATACTGTGCTTGACCTAAGCTCACTATTTTCTTGCATCATTCTCTAAAAACTAAGTCTAAGATCTCTACATCACTCTAAGCATTGCTAAGACATCCTTAACTCATCACTCTGGATCCTCATTTAGTCATTGGCAGTATCATCCTCATCACTATCTCATCAATCCCACTCTTCATCATAATCAGGAACATTTACTATGCTTACCAAGCACACAACAACTACCTTGTTACCAGGGGTATAGTTATCACAAACCTTCCCTAAGACCATCCAATAGGCTGCTCTTAGCACTTACTATGGACATGTCTCAAGTCACATGATCTTGTTGATTGCTGTGCAATCACTGTTGATCAGTGAACTTTATTGTTTTGTACTATCTTTGGGATGTGTCTTCAGTATAAGTAGTTGAAAGCCTAGTGGTCTTATACCCCAGTCTTGTCAACTTCACAATCTAGGGATTCTCCTACACTGCACTTGATCTAAGCTCACTCTCATTCACTTCATAAAACCCCAAGAACTAAGTCAAGATCTCTAAGTCACTAAGTGTCACTGAAGACATCCTAAACTTGTCACCCTGGATCCTCATTTAGTCATTGGTGGTATCATCCTCATCACTATCTTGTTGATCCCTATCTTCATCATCACAAGGAATGTTTATGTTGCCTATTACAACCATCTCATTACCAGGAGCACTACCCTGAACAATCCTTAAGACTGTCCAATAAGCCACTCTTAGCAATGAGCACCAGTCTACTGGTTGTTTGCCTCCTGTTCCTCTCATGCATACCTGCAGTCTCAAGCCTTATCACCATGAGAGCTCATCAGGGGTCAATTGACATAGTGAATGACCCAATCATTGGAAAAGGAACAAAGCACATCAACATTCATTCTCACTACATCAGTGTTGAGAGATGGGCAATATCATAAATGGTAAACAGACTGTTTTGAGGCAGAGATAGCCTTGTAGGCCAAGATGTAGTTAAGGCAAGAAGAGGACCATAGTCCAGATGTCATACATGACTAGAGAGATGGATAAGGCCTAGAGAGATTGATGAGGCCTGTAAGATAAGAGAAGAGGTGTACCAGATGGTAGAGGGTACACAGAGAAAGAGAGAGCAGGTATGTCAGAAGAGGGGTGAGAGAGGAGAATAGATACTCACCTCAGCAACATGCAGAAGTGCTGAGGCGACAGGATGATGAGGTAAAGAAGATATTGTAAGGGCAAAATAGAGTCAGAGAGGAGCCCAAACTGTAAAGAGGAAAGAAATACCAATAAGGTAGATAAAGAAAGAGATGAGTATAAGAGTGCATAAGGGTAAGTCCAGCAGCCTAAGATAGCCAAAAATCCACAATCAGGGATTCTGTCAAAGATCGTTCTATGTCTATACAATACTTACCTTTATCTCTGATTATGGCAGACATACTTACAAAGCCACTTCCCATTCCATCCTTCACTACTCATTGCTCCATGTCAGGCTGCATATTATTCTCCCACTTTTTCTCTATATTTTCCATATTTTCTCTATATTTACATCACTACTGATCCCCTTATCACTCTTGATCTAGTGAGGTAATTTATTTGGTCTTTCTTTTATCTTATCATAGATCTTTGGTTGATGACATGTATGTTAGCCAATCTTCTATCAGCCTGCTTACAATATTGTTATGGCCCATTTCTCACCTGGACTGCAGATGCTCACTCAGCCTTCTCACACTTGCTGCAGAGTATCATCAATCTCTCTCACAGTTACTGCAGACCTTACTCATCATCTTTTGAGGGAATTTGGCCATTGGTTGACCTCTACTATGTGACTGTGCAGCTCTAATGACCTCAGAGACCTGCTCTACATTAATAGTAGTATCTGCTAGGTGCAGTACTGGTTCTCTTCTTTATACCTTACTCTGCTGATTACATATATCTGGGATATCTGCTAGCCTACACCAAGTGAGATCTTTCTAGGTGTTCTTCTTTTAGGTTGTTCAGGCTTGACTAGTGTCAGCCTCATACTCCAAGCTTGGTCTCATAGAGGTATATGCTCAATAAGGGGGGGTGTTGAGTTCAGTACTTAGACATTACTTCCTCTCAGCCACTTTTACATTACATCACCACATGCTCATCATAGATCCTGTGAATGGTCTGTGCTCAGATATATTTGCCTTAAGTAGCTAGTTATTGCAATTGTAAAAACAACAGATGTAGTTGTTCTCCTTTGCACATGCCCCTGGCAGACTCTCATCAGTGAAGCTGTACCTCAGAGGCTTACAAAGACAATTTGTAGCTTGTGTACAGGGTCAGGTACTTGACCTTAACTTCAACAGAAATAAATGCAATGATAGTTGGTGTAAGGGTTCAGCAAGTGTGATGCTGCTAAATCCTACAACTAGATGATATCCTAGGGTGTACATTGAGATCAGGATGTGATTCAGTCAGGATACTGAATCAAAGATTCCCCTCTTATAGAGGTAACTTCCAAGGGTTCAAGCAAATAGACACAGTGAGCAAAGATTCAGAATGAGTTGTTGAACATATGCTTCTACAATGGTAATGCTATCATATCTTCTTTTCACTCATCATCATAATGGACATTGTATGTACATTAACCCCATTGTTCTCTGTTAGGAATTCATATGTTTATGCTCAGCTCCTTATTGCTAAGAGTGGCCTATTGGACAGTCTTAGGGAAGGTTTGCAATAACTATACCCCTGGTAACAAGGTAATTGTTGTGTGCTTGATAAGCATAGTAAACATTCCTGATGATGATGAAGAGTGGGATCAACAAGATAGTGATGAGGATGATGCCACCAATGACTAAACAAGGATCCAGAGTGATGAGTTTAGGATGTCTTAGTGATGTTTAGAGTGACTTAGAGATCTTAGACTTAGTTCTTAGAGGATGAGGGAATGCAGTGATGAGCTTAGGTCAAGTGCAGTATAGGAGAATCCCTAGATTGTGAAGTTGACAAGACTGGGGTTTAAGACCACCAGGGTTGTCCCTACTTATACAAGACAGAGTGTCCTAAAGATAGTACAAGTAAATCAGGTTCACTGATCAACAATGATTGCACAGCAATCAACAAGATCATGTAACCAAGTTGCATCCTTAGTGAACTAAAGTAAATGTAGCCACAAGCATGAAATACATGAGAGATAAACAAAGGTAAATAGAGACAAGATAGGATGAGTCCTTGCTAATTGTATAGTGATAGTCCTTAGCAAGTGAATGTAAATAAATAAAGAATGATAAAAAGATAAAGAAGCCTTATAGTACTTGGAGTAAAACTCACAACACAGTATGTAAAATACTGTAGTACTATAAAGGAGATAGAGTCCTTACTATAAGTCAGAGCTAAGCTCAACAACTGTAGTTAGTACTACACTTATAGTAAGTAAGATAAAAGAAAAGAAAAGAAAATAGACAAACAAGTCCATTATGAGGTGCCTAAGCAAGTGCCTTGTAACACTTACCTCACCACTACTACTATATAAACCAGCCATTTGACTACACTATAATAACCAACAATACTAGTCACACACACTCTAATCCTTTGTGTACTTGCTGTACATCTCATGGTGGTTCATCTTCTCAAAACTGCTTAATGTTACTTGGTCACCACTCACAACATCATTCTCCTCAGTATATATACTACTACACATACACTCCCTCACTTCAGTTTTTCTCCCTATCACTGAAGTGAGTATCTTACTTTACATTCCATTCTCCCCTCTGACTGCTATACCTCCTCCAGTATACTTGTGCCTTCTCACATTTATTGTGTACCTTCTGTTGATTATGTGCTTTGTCTCTGGTGACATATCATCATCATGGTCACCTATTTCTTTCTATTTCTTTCATCTATCTTCTTTTGTTTTACAAATAATGGTCTCACTTCAATAATAGGTCTTATTATCTCACACCACTATTGTTCCCTCTGTGGAAACAGTGAAACAGAGTGTAGACCAGCTCATGATAGAGATAAGCCATCAGGCCAAGATATAAGAGGAACCACAACAGGGACTCCCACACAGTCAACATCTGAAGAGTAAGAGATACAAGGCATACAGAGAAATGGTATGCAGATGAGATAGAGTGACTGCAAGATATCAGGTTTGTCAGCAAGATGTGAAAGAATAGAGGAGATCCTACCTCAGCATATGCAGAAGTGCTGAGGTGGTATGACAATGAGATGAAGTAGATATACTAGAGCAATGATAGAGTTAATGAGGAGCTCTAAGTATCAGAATAAGGGAAGCTCCAAAAGGAGTAGAGTGTGGATCAGAAATAAATGAACCCATGTGGCAGACTACTGGCACAACAAGTGTCTGGTAGATGAAGACACAAGGAAGATAAGATAAGATAGTGTAAGACATACTTAGTATTTAAAGGTGTGTCCAGCATCCTAAAGTAGTGAAAAACCAACACCCCCACCCATTGTTCACCCATTCTATTCCTGTCACTCCTTTTTATTCTTTCTTTGCTACTGTATTCAGGGTTATTGTTCTCCCCACCATATAAACCCCTCTATATATGCATTCTCACTTCAGCTTTCTTACATCTGGCTGAAGTGAGTATTACATTACATTTCTCTTCCCATTCTTTCCTGACCACTATACCTCCTGCATATGTGCATCTCCTGTCACATAACTTTTGCTCCCACACTTTTATATCCTCAGCTTCAGCAATGTTCAATCTCACAGGGGTAGAGGCTTGGGCACCATGGTGGTGGTGAGCTGCCTGTGCATGCAGTGCATGAGCAGCCAGTACACACAGCACAAGCAGGTGTAAAATAGCCTGTGCTGTGGCACACTGCTGCACTGCCATGTGCATGCCATGCTGCCACACACACATTGTGCTGCCATACCACACCAGGGGATGATTTATTGTAGTGGAGATTCCTTAACCACATGCATTGCAAACTATAGACCAACCTCCCATTATCATATAGATAGATAGATAGATAGATAGATAGATCAGATTATATATGTTGATTTCAAGGCCCAAAACCATCTCCAACACACCAAAGCAGCATGGAATTAAGATACAGTATTAGGAACAGTGAGGTAGGAGCTTGTGTAGGAGGGCACTGGGCTGTGCCATATGGGGAAGGAGGACTACAGACACCATACCATGTGCTAGGACTCATGGGACTAGCCACAGTCAAGGCTGATTTGACAGTCACAGTCAGTCATGACTGGCCAACACTGGCCATTTGCCATCATCAAAGTTCTTTTGAACAATGTATATTAGCTGAGATTACCCAAGATGCTTAAAATCCACCCCATCTTTTCAGTGGTCAATTTCAGTGGTCAAGCTTGTTCCATACTGTGAAAATTAAATATCCAAACACCACACAAAATCTCTGCCTGCTCCTATTGTCAAAGATGATGTCAACCAGTACAAAGTTGAGGAGGTCATGAGCAGCCATTTGTACAGAGGAAAAGTCCATTACTTGATCAAATGGAAAGGTTATCCCTCTGAAGAAAATTATTGGGACCCTGCATCTATGATCACAGAAGACATTCCTGTATTGGAAAAAAGAAATACCATACTAGTTATCCCCAAGTTATCCAATCTGTCACTTTGTACCCCATTCTCTTTGCTGAACTCTCCACTGTGCTATTCTCTGGTTTGTTCCTTGTGAGGCACATGGTAGTCAAGCCAAACAACTAATTGAATAAAAGGATAAAAGGGCAATCACACTTAGCTAGTGGATATCCCAGATATATTAGTAAGGCAAAGGTAAGAGAGGATAGACACTACTGTACCTAGCAGATACCCCAGATGATCAGAACTGGGGAATATTGCTAGGAATCCTATTCTATATATAGTAGAAGAGAACACACATGGACCAAGCACAGTACTGTAGGACAGGCCAACAAAACAAGAGAAAGATGATGATGAGTAAGGTGTGCAGCACCTGTGAGAATGATTGGTGATACTCCACAGCAGTCATGAGAAAGCTGAGTGAGCATCTGTGTAAGAGTAGGAAAAGCATCATAAGTACTTTGTAACCAGGCTGATCAGAGATTGGATGACATATACATCATCAGCCAATTAATCCTGATAAGATAAATGTAATACTGAAAGGATCACTTCACTAGATCCCTAGCAATAAGAGAATCAGTGGTCATAGAAATATTGGAAAAATACATAAAATGAGTAGAAAAATAAGGAGAAAATATACAGCCTGACATTCCTTGCTCACTGAGTCATCTCACCATAAGAGAGGTGTATTTATGTTGTGTTGATGCACAGAGGTTCAGCACAGCAGTCACCTGAGACCAAGGCACCCCATTCAAGGAGGCAAGAGGAAGAGAGTGCAAGCACACAAGGCAAAAGCTCAGAAAGAATAGTTACAACACTGGCATTGTGCAGAATAGTAGTAGGCAGTGTAGATGCAAGCACAGTGAGGGAGCAGTGTAAGTAGATCAACTAAAGATCAGTGTCCCTAATCTGATACCTATATATGTAAGAGAGTGGCACACAGACCATGTTGATGTAATAAAGTCTGGGGAGTGGGTGCTGGGGCAAAAAGCAAAATCCCATGTCAACATGTTGAACCTCTGCTTCTATGATGTGACATCATTCCAAAATCTCTCTCACATTATTCTGTTCGCGCAGGCTATGGCAGACCACATATATGACTGATATCATTAACAAGTGTAGCAGCATTGCTGCAGCAGTGACAAGCGGTTGTGAGCAACAGTAGGTTGTCACAAGTAGAGAATGGAGCTGCAGGATATGTGAGAAAGTGTATAAGATGTAAGTGGTGGAGGTACTCACTCAGTGTCAGAAGATGATGACTGAGGAGATGTGAAGTAGGGGTTGCATCTTATATAGTGATTGTAAGTGAGGTTAAAGCAGAGAAGGTATCTTGAAGTATAAGGATACCCATATATGTGAGGGACATGCATCGTCTGGAGTGTGAGTGGAGTGAGAGTAGGGAAGAGTCCTGAGGAGTTGTTGTGATGTAATGATGTGTCAATCATATGTAAAGTGTGGGAATAGAGGAGATGCTGAACGAAAAGTGGATAGACATACATGGGACTATAATAGAGATTTCAACATATTCATCACAATGGACTATCTGCTCTCATTATTCCCATTGTCCTTTCATTGCTTTCTGTCTCTCCTCTATTGTTCCATTGTTTATCCCCAACAGTCAATTGTCTCACCATAGGAACAAGAACATTATTGTACTTTATCTATTACAGTATCTCTATTCCCTTGTTTGTTTTTTCTTATTGCCATTGCACACTATTGTTCCCCTTCTGTCAGACTCCTATCACTGACTTTATTTCCTGCTGTTATTATTTCTTTTCTTTTACTTTCTTTTATGTTTGTTTTTGATATTAGATGAAATTAGATAATCTTATCATTTCATCTTATCTGATCTATATCTAATCCTTATTACTTACAGTCCTCACTGCCTCCTCATGGTGATTCCCATGCATGCTGTGCATGCACAGTCCCTGTTCTCATGCCTGCTGCACTTCCTACTTACTTAGCCTGCCCTACTGTACTGTGCCTGGTCTGTGCACCACTCTGGATAGTATATAGGTCTGCTGTAGTTAACAAATAGACCCCAGCTTGTTACAGCTGGTTTCACCCCTTCTTCCTTGGCTGAGTCCCCTCATCCCTTGGCCTGGATCCAAGGCAGCTCCCAATAAGCCCCCTTAAACAATTAAGGAGGCAGGGATAAGTTGGGTGTGCAGCATTCACAATGAGCTTCCATTGTCAGTTTGTCAGGCCTGGCACCTTCAGTATATACAGCACTTCACATGCTCTCTCTCTGATGAGCTCCCATGAAGTTGGGGCTCAAGACTGTGAGGGAAAATGAGAAGAGAGTTAGAACAACCAGTAAACTGGTACTCAGAGTCACACATAAGAGTGAAGTGAAGGAGGGAACATCAGAAGTGTTATTCAATCAAGTACATGTTGATGCACGATGTTCAGCGCGGTGGTCACCTGAGGCTGGGGCACTCCATTCAAGGAGTGTAGAGGGAGTTGGTGCGAGCGCGCGGGTACAGACTGGGCAACAGCCCGAGCAGAAGCAACAGAACCAGCATGGACGTGAAATAGAAGTAGTAAAGAGTGAGTAAGTAGTCCATGACTGGGAGGGAGAGAGTACTCGACTGAAGATCAGTGTCCCTATAGAAGCCTTTTAAGTACTGGCAGAGTGGCGCACGGACCAGGCTGATGTAAATAAAGTGTGGGACGTGGGTGCTGGGGCGAAGAGCAAAACCCCGTGCTAACAGTACAGGATGGCTAGTATATATACAGATGGATAGTGTGCACAGACCATGTAGTAAGTGGTGGCTGGGAGTGTGACACAGTATAGTAGTGCAAGACAGTTTGACACTCTCCCTCTTCCTGAATATACCTGCTCTCTCTCACATCTTTTGTGTATCTCTCACACTCTGCATATTTCAGCCTCACATCTCACTGTCAGGCTGCCATTTATTCTCCTCATTTTTCTCTTCATTTCTCTATATTTTATATCATTACCAATTCTTATATTGCTCGTGACCTAGTGAAGCAATCTATTCAGTCTTATATTTATCTTGTCAGGATTCTTTGGCTGATGATGCTCACTCAGCCTTCTCATGATTGCTGCAGAGTATCACCAATATTTCTCACATCTACTGTGGACCTTATTCAGTGCATTCCTGAAGGCCTTTGGCTACTGGTTGATAGGTAGTATATCACTGTGCAGCTCTGATGATTCCAGAAGCCTGCTCTACATTACCAGTACTGTACTATACATACCATGGGAAAGCTAGCAATATTCTCCAGTTCCAATCATTTGGTATATCTGCTAGTGAAGAACTGAGTAGTTGACAAAGGTCTGATATTGGATGAAGTTTTTTATGCTAGAGAGGCAAAGCAAGAGATTTTGGACATAGTCCCAAGACAGCTACGTAGCTGGGAGATTAGAGGAGCATACACAGATGCAGAGGGATATGCAATGAATATGTGACAAAAGGTGTGACAAGAGATGCAATGGAGTGCAGAAAGTGATGTGATGATGCACAGAAAGAGATGCAATGAATGATGCAAAGAGTGGTGTGACTGAGAGATAAGAGGAGTGTACAAGATGATAATAGAGTACATGATGAGTGTGTGACAAAGACATGACAAAAGAGAGACTCAGCAACAGACAAAAGTGCTGATGTTTGGGGCAAGAGGAGGAAGAAGATATAGTAGGAGTTAGAGAGGAGTCCTAACTATAAAAACAAAAGAGACCCTAGAAGTAGGTCAGGTAAATGAACCCAATAGAAGAGACATAGGATGATATGAATTCATAGATATGTAAAAGGCAGAAGTCACATGTAACTGAAGATGTGAGTGAGTATGCAACAAAGGTGTGACAAAGGTGCAACAAAGGTGCAACAAGAGGCACAACAATGGCACAACAAGAGATGCAATATCCATATGCACAGTGTTCTGTGAGGTAAATGGCCAAGAAAAACCAACAGCTAGGTACAGTAGCATCTCTCCTCTCTCATACTTAACTTTCTAAAAATCATCTGGGATATCTGCTAGCTCTTGGCCAAGCATGATTTGTTTTAGGTGCATCCCTGCTGGATTCCTGTGTGATGAACACAGGCCATGTGTGTGAGTGGAACTAGAATAGTTCTTATTCTCCTATAGTGATGCTACTGGCTACTTATAGTGAGTACAGTAGTGCACAGACCAGAGTGCTATGAACAACAGGATGCTAAGAGCAGCCTATTGGATGGTCTTAGGGAAGGTTTGCAATAATTATACCCCTGGTAACAATGTAGTTGTTGTGTGCTTGATAGATGTAGTAAACATTCCTGATGACAATGAAGAGTAGGATCAGTGAGACAGCAATAAGGATGATACCCCTGATGACTAAAAAAGGATCCAGAGTGATGAGTTTAGGATGTCTTAGCAATGCTTAGAGTGACTTAGAGATATTAGACTTAGTTCTTAGAGAATGAAGTGAGATTGAAGTGAGCTTTGATCAAGCACAGTATAGAAGAATCCCTAGATTGCAAAGTTGACAAGACTGGGGTGTAAGACCACCAGTCTTTCAACTACTTATTCAAAACCAAAGTCCTAAGAATAGTATAAGTAACTAAGGTTCATGGATCAACAAGATTGCACAGCAATCAATGAGTGTCAGGCCACTATTATTTTCTTATGTCTCTATCATCATAGATCTTACAATCACTCCTGATCTATTGAAGCGATTCCCACGGTCATGTATTCTTTCTCTTTGTCTTTATCAGCCGATGATGCATATGTCATCTGATCTCTGATCAGCCTGTTCTATCTCTTGTTTTCTCACTCTCACTGCAGATGCTCACCAATCCTTCTCACACCTGCTGCAGAGTATCACCAATCACTCCCATAGTTACTGCAGAGCCTCAGTCAGCACTTATGCATCCCTTCTATTATTAGGTATGACATCATTACTATAGTTCCTCATATTCTGGCCCTTTACTGTACTGCATGGTCTGTGCATGCTTCAGGGTACTATATATACATAGGACTCCTAGCAGTTTATTCCCCAGTTCTGATCATCTGGGATATCTGCTAGTCAAAGTGCAATTGTCCTTTTTTGTTTGTTTCTTCAGTTGTTTGGCTTTGACATAGCATTGGCCCCACAATGAGGTCCCATGACCTAAGACATGTCCAATGGGTATAGTAAGTGGCTAGCCACAAGTGCAAAAATAACTAGAGGTGAACAAAGGTAAATAAAGTGAGATAAGGCAAGTCCTTGCTAATTGTATAGTAATAGTCCTTAGCAAGTAAATGTAAATAGATAAAGAAAGATAAAGGAAAGGAAAGATAAGTCTTATAGTACTTGGAGCTAAGCTTACACTTTTAGTATGTAAATACTAAAGTACTATAAAGAGAAAAGAGAAATGAGTCCTTACTATCAGTAGGGGCTAAGCTCAACAGCTGTAGTTAATACTACACTTATAGTAAGTAAGATGTAGAAGAAAGAAGAGAAAGGAAAAAGAAATGCATTACAAGGTGCCAAAGCAAGTGCCTTGCAACACAGGACATATGTATGTCTGTATATGGGTGTGTTTACAGTAACAAGACAAAAAAGGAAGGAGATGATTACTCAGGATCATGTCAACACCCCCCCTTACTGGCGACACACTCCACCAAACAAAGACCAGAATGATGGAGAGTAAACAAGGGAGAGGAAAGGGACTTGGTCAAAATGTCAGCAGTGATGAGGGATGAGGCAAGGCAATGAACACGGATGGAACCAGAAGCAAGACACTCATGAATCTAGTGGTGCTGGATGTCTATGTGTTTGGTACCACAGGTAATGACTGGGTTGGTAGTGATGTCAATAGACCCTTTGTTATCACCATAAAGTAAGAGAGGAAGTGAGAAACCAAAACCTATCTCTGCAAGCAGTGATTGTAGCCACATTCCCTGCACTGCAGCCTGAGAAAGTGACATGCACCCTGCTTCAGTTGACAGAAGAGACACCATGTGCTGCTTTTGGGATGACCACATGATGGCACCACCTCTGAGCAGGAACACATGGGCCCTGACAGACTTTCTATTATCTCAATCTACTGCCCAGTCCAAATCAGAATACCCAACCATTCCTGCTCTTTGTCCTCCATCATAGTGTATGTGATAGTGTAGGGTGCCCTTGAGATAGTGAAGGATGTGTTGTGCAAGCACCAGGTGAGTGGGTAAGGGATTGGAGAGGAACTGAGACAACCTCATGATGCTAAGAGCAGCCTATTGGATGGTCTTAGGGAAAGTTTGCAATAACTATACCCCTGGTAACAAGGTGGTTGGTATGTGCTTGGTAAGTGTAAATGTTCCTGATGATGATGAAGAGTGGGATCAATGAGATAGCAATGAGGATGATTCCACCAATGACTAAACAAGGTGATGAGCACAGGCCATGCATGAAGTGGAACTTGAATAGTTCTTATTGATACAGGACTTGGCTACTAACTATTTATAGTAAGTGGTTTAGTGCATGGACCATTAAACTATGTACTGGTAAACTGTGTATCGATGTATGTGTATGTGTTGGTGTGTGTACAGTACTGGACCCAAGAAGGAAGGTGAAGTTACATAAGCATGTAATCATCAATTGTCAACACTCCCCCATACTGGATGCACACTCTACCAGACCAAGACCAGAGTGGTGAGAGAAAAACAAAGGTGAAGAAAGGGGTTTAGTTAAAATATCAGCAGTGACAAGTGAAGAAGGGAGATGTCGAACAGCTATGGACTCAGAACTGATGCATTTGTGAATGTAGTGATGGCAGATATCTATATGCTTCATTCCTTGGGTAATGATAGGGTGTCAATTGAGCCCTTGTTATCACCATATAATAAGAGTGGGAAGGTGAAGGGGAAGCCTATCTCCTTCAGCAGGGATCACAGCCACATGCCCTGTGCTGCCACTTGAGAGAGTGATATGTACTCAGCTTCCGTCAAAGAAAGAGAGATGGTATGTTGTTTCCTAGATGACCAGGCTATGGCTCCTCCACCAAGTAGGAACATGTAGGCACCTACAGACTTCCTGTCATCTCTATCTCCTGCCCAGTCAGAGTCAGAATATCCAATGAAGCCTGCTCCTTGGTCTTCCCCATAACGTAGTCAGAAGTGTCGTGTGCCTTTGAGGTAACGTAGGATATGGTGAGCAAGGGTGAGATGTATAGGAAGGGGATTGGATAGGAATTGGGACAGTTTCATAACTGCAAATGCAATGTCAGGCTGAGAGACGATAGCTGCATAGAGGAGTGAGCTGATGAGCTGTTGATATTGGTTGCAGAGGAGCAAGGATGCTGTGTAGTCAGCATCTGCTTTAGAGACTGTTGTACCAGGAGGAAGAGGCGTCAGTGTGGGATTGCAGTCTGTCATTTCAAATCAATCTAAGACATCTGTGATGTATGATTCTTGGTCAATGTTGAGGGTTCATTTGGTCCTATCTCTAGTGACATGAAGGCCAAGATACAACTTGATCTCTCCAAGATCCGTCATCTGAAAAAGTGTCTTTAGTGTGCCTTTACATGCTTTGACCTCTTCAAGTGAACCTCCTAAGATAGTTGTGTCATCAATGTATAAGACAATGATGAACAGTTTGGAGGAGGTGGTCGAGACATAGATCCTGGAGTCTGAATATGTGCATGTGAATGACAGATTGAGGAGGGAGCCATGCATCTTGTGGTGCCATTGTCATGACGCTTGCTTTAATCCATAAATGGCTTTGGATAAGCAGCATACCTTCCCTTCTGTACTGGGAGTGATGAAGCCACAGGATTGTTCCATGTAAATTTCTTCATTGATGTCTCCATCAAGGAAAGTGGATTTGATGTCCATGGAATGAACTTCCCAATCTTCGAGCGCAGCAATGGCCAAAAGGGTTCACAGGGACTTGAAGTGGGCAACAGGGGAGAAGGTTTCATTGTAGTCAATGCCATGAATATGAGTGTATCCTTTGGCAACAAGACATGCCTTATACCTGCCATCTGCTTTTTGTTTGAAGACCTACTTGTTTCCTACCATGTTGTGACCTGGAGGGAGGTCAAGGAGGTCCCAAGTGTGGAGATTCTGCAGGGAATCAAGTTCTTCATTGCAAGCTGATCTCCAAGAGTCGCTGTCTGTGCCAGATAGGGCTTGCTTCAATGTGAGCAGGTCATGCTGATATGTGCTGTGCCATGCTGAAGGGAGAAATCAACCACAACCACAACAATGCTGGAGGGTGCAAGTCATAAGGTTCTCTAGACACCAAGGTAAAAGGAGTTTTAGTAGTTAAGGGTGATAGCACAATGCGATTAGGGTGACAGAAGGGAATGCAATTCCCATAACAGACAGGCAATATGGCGAGATACAGAGAATGCAACTAGAGAGAGGACATGATAAAGAACACAATGCAATGGAGAACATGACTGGACACAATGCAAAGATGAAGGCAACGCAAAATAGACATGACCTACAAAGAACGCACTATTTCCTTGTAAATGTGGAAATGTGGAGGGAAGGTTTGGGTGTGCTTTTTCACTTGTAATTCAGACAGAGAGGGGAAGTGAAATTGTGGGCCGGGGAAATCGGCCCCTTTTCAATGGACAATGTGCTATCTAAATACAAGCCTAGCTCCAAGACTGGAGCACAACAAAACACAACAGAAAATATACAGTACAGGGTCAATCATAGGGATATTTGAAATGAAGTGGAGTCTGGATGCAAGCAAATAAAGTATCATACTATAGTGGGTGAGCAAAAGAGGAATAGCACCAATTGCACCAAATGCTGACTTCATGACTTGTGCCTCCATGGTTACTTTGGTGGGTCTAGACCATGCCTCAGCCTATTCATCCTATCCCTTGTTGGCCGACCTGGTCTTGTTTTCTGACACCTGTGCAAATGAGTGATTACTGTGACTGCAGATGATTGTTACATGCAGCGTGTTAATGTCACTGTGTTTGCTGATATCACTGATGGTCATTTTCCAGCATTATGTGTGCATGATGCTCATCAGCACAAGATAGCATGGGAAAGGATGGATGAGATTGAAGGTCCAGTGCACAGCATGATGAAAACATCATCATTGTCACTGTCTACCCCCCCTTCACCCAGGATGTCCACAAACTTGCACGGACCATACATGCTGTCATGAAAGCACGCTGGTTGTTGTGTGAGGCATTCAGAACAATGAAGAACAGGTGTGTCACCATGGACGAGGTCTGCACAGGACTGCTGACAAGCAGGGGAGTCATGAGGGGCCCTGTGCCAATGTGGAGGGGCAGTGTCATCAGCATGGCATCCAGAGCACTGGGCATGAATGTGAGGTGGGGGTATCACCACACTCAGCATGTGCAGCAGCATCATGGGGGCAGGCATGTCATCAAGGGACAGAGCAATTGGTGGAGGGTTGTCAGCCACAGTGAGAGGAGGAGCAACAGGAGCAACAATGGAGGGAGGAGTGTCAGCCACAGTGAGAGGAGGAGTGACAGGTGGGGGACCATTGTTGTCATTGCCCAAGTCTGAGTTGGAGTCACAGGCATCACTATCATCATCATGTGAAGGAGGGAGCAGAGGATCCAGAAGAAAAACATCAAGGATGGAGGGGGTGACAATGGCATCCAATGCAGGAAATATACCTTTCTCGAAGATGATGTTGTGACTCATTATGATATGGTGAGTTAATTTATCCCAAAACCTCCATCCCTTCATTCCTGATTCATATCCAATGAAGATGAGGGGCTGCAAATGGGGGGCAAGCTTCCCCTGCATGTGGTCAGGAGTGCAGACCCAGGCATGACAACTGAACACACATAGATGGGAGATGTCTGGAGGAACGTCCAAGGGCGACCAGAGCATGGTAGGGGATTGCCAATGAAGGTGGCACACAGGGGAGAGATTGTATGTGTGAATGGTGGTCCACACTGCAAGTTCCCAAAACCCAGAGGAGAGGCCCACATGGTGAAGAAGAAGACACAGAGAGTGATTGAGGATGGAGTGATTCCAGTGCTCAGCATGACCATTCTGTTGAGGGGAATATGGTACGGTATGCTGGTGTTCTATTCCCCTGTCGAGCAGTAGTTTGCTGATGGTCATGTTCACATATTCCCCACCTCGATTGGAATGCAACATCTTGGGCCAGTGGCCAAAGAGGGCATGGCAGTGGGCGAGATAGTGCATGAGGGCCTCTGTAAACAAGTCTTTGCGGCACAAGGGATAGACAACACTGTAACTGGAGAAATCATCCAAAAAGGTGGCGAAGTAGAGTGACCCAGACAAAAAAGATGCAGCACCGACAGGACCAACCAGGTCCGAGTGGACAAGGCCAAGCGCTTTGGTGGCATGCAAGCAAGAAGGGCAAAACATCATGTGAGGGAATTTGCCTTGGAGGCAACCACTGCAGGGGGAGGAGGATCAAGACCTGGCAGGGGGAGAAAAACCTGACAACTGCAAGGGGAGAATCCTGGAGACAACAACATGTGATAGGTGCCTGAGGCACTCATGCCAAGTGTCCAGGGTGGGTGTTACCAGAGTGTGTATAGCAGGTGATGGAGAGAGATTTAGCCAATAGGTTCCATCCCATAGGAAGCCAATGCTGAAGGTACATCCACCCTTCATGATCGTACAAGTTTGACCATCATAGGTGACACAAAAACCAAGTGAAGTGAGTTTGCTGATGGAGAGGAAATGACCCAAAGCAGCTGGTAGGTGAAGAATGCCAGATAAGGTAAGGGAAACAGTTTGGCCATCTGGTAGGATGTGTTCATGGGAGCAGGATCCTGACTCAACACAGGAGATGTGCAAGCCGTCCCCTATGGTGATGCTTCAGAAAGAGGCAGTGTTGAAATCTGTGCATTCCATCATGATGTGGTCCATTGATATGTGCTGTGCCAGGCTGAAGGGAGAAAACAACCACAACCACAACAATGCTGGAGGGTGCGAGTTGTAAGGTTCCCTAGACACCAAGGTAAAAGGAGTTTTAGAAGTTAAGGGCAATAGCACGATGTGACTAGGGTGACAAAAAGGGACATGACTCTTGTGACAAATGGATGATATGATGAGATAAGGAGAACTCAATGTGATGGAGAACTGATGCAATGCAATGGGGAACATGAAAGAGAATGCAACACAATAATAGACGCAACTTTTTCACTATGTGCTTGGATGGAGATGAGAAGTCAAATCTTGGGCAGGGGAAATCTGAGTATTTCAATGGACAATGCACTATCTAAATACAAGTCTAGCTCCAAGGCTGGAGCACAACAAATCACAACAGAAAATTTACAGTGCAGGGTCAATCATAAAGTGAAGTGGAGTCTGGGTGCTATACAGATGTGTGAAAATAGGAAAGGCGTCGATCACACTAATTGCTGACTTCACGACTTGTGACTCCATGGACCACATCTCGGCCTGTACCACTCATCGATCCTGTTCCTCACTGGCCAACCCCAGTCCTACAGTCTGATGCCTAACAAATGCATGATTGATGTGGTTATGGCTGATTGTTGCGTGTGGCACGTTTATATTGCTGTGTTCACCTGATGTCGCTGATGATCATTTTCCAGTTTTACGTGCATGTGATGCTCATCACCATACAGCCGGAATCCAACATCCATAGCCCATGGGCACCATAGTAGCAAGCATCCATTGACAATGACACTGAAGACATATGGTTTAGAGTACTCCCACTGCTACTGCCAGAACCTTTATCCTTTTCCTTTTCTCTAGCTCTCTTATCTAAATGTGCTTTGATGTCATCAGGCATTCTGTGTAAGGCCCAACAAGTATCAATGGTATGATTCTCCCATTTGCAGTGTGAACAGAAGGATGTGTTCCAGTGCACAGGGTTCAAGTTGTGCTGGAAGGTGAAGAGGGCAGAAGTCAGTTTCGACCTAGCTTCTTCATCAAGGATCCATCCACAGATATCTCCAAGATTGAGGTTTGCTATGTTAGAAGAAGTGAGGACTGATGATACAAAGGACCCCCATGATGCAGGTAGTGTGTGCAGCAAGATGAAGCACATTTGTTGCTCGGAGATGTCAATGCCAGAGGTAGCAAGGTGTTCTTGCATGATGAGGAGGGTGTTGAGTTGGGTGGCAAGTGATGAGTGCATGTCATACTTGCAAGTGAGTAGTGACTGGAAATGAATGAAGGCTGCAACAGCTGACTGTTTGCTGTATACTCCTTTGAGTAGTTCCCAAGCTCTGCTCACATTTACACTGTCAGGAGTGATCATAGTGGAGGGTTGTGTTGAGCAGTGCATAGAGATCACTGCCTTGGTGATTTCATCATTGTCCTGCCATTGCTGTATCTCATCTTGGTTTGTGGTTGTTATCTGTGGAGGTCCTCCTTCAATGTCTTCTTTAGAGATGATAGGGAGAGCTTTGGGTTTTGAAATTGTGTACCATATACCCATGATGACTAGTGCTGATTTGACTACATTTGCCCATTGATGATAGTTGTCTGCATTCTCCAATATGATGTTGATTTTGGGAACAGAAACAGAGTGGGCAAGTTGTGGGAGATAGAGTATGACAAGTGAGATTAGGAGAAGAGTGTGTTGAGTTGCAAGACAAGTTGCAAGTATGAGAGTTGAGTAGAGGAGTATGCATGAAGCCCAGGCAGGGCCCATAACCTGATGAGCACAGGCCATGCGCAAAGTGGAACTTGAATAGTTCTTATTGATACAGGACTTGGCTACTAACTATTTATAGTAAGTGGTTTAGTGCACAGACCATTAAACTATGTACTGGTAAACTGTGTATCAACATATGTGTATGTGTCAGTGTGTGTACAGTACTGGACCCAAGAAGGAAGGTGAAGTTACATAAGCACATAATCATCAATCATCAACACAAGGATCCAGAGTGATGAGTTTAGGATGTCTTAGCAATGTTTAGAGTGACTTAGAGATATTAGACTTAGTTCTTAGAGAATGAAGACAAGCTTAGGTCAAGCACAGTTGTAGGAGAATCCCTAGATTGCAAAGTTGACAAGACTGGGGTTTAAGACCACCAGGCTTTCAACTATTTATACAAAACTAGAGTACTAAAGATAGTACAAGTAAATAAGGTTCATGGATCAACAATGATTGTGCAGCGATCAGTGAGGTCACATGGCCCAAGATGCATCCATGGATATAGTAAGTGGCTCAGCCACAAGCATGAAGTGAACAAGAGGTAAGCAAAGATAAACAAAGATGAAATGAGATGAGTCCTTGCTAATTGTATAATAACAGTCCTTAAAAAATAAATAAAAGAAGATAAAAGAGAAAAAGATAAGTCTTTATAGTACTTGGAGCTAAGCTCACACTTAAGTGTGTAAATACTTAAGTACTATAAAGAGAAAAGGAAATGAGTCCTTACTATAAGTAGGAGCTAAGCTCACAGCTGTAGTTAATACTACACTTATAGTAAGTAAGATAAAAAGAAAAAGAAAGGAAGAAAACCATTATGAGGTGCCTAAGCAAGTGCCTCATAACAGGCAGCACCATGCCAGTCTGGAGATGGCAGTGCAACATTGTGCTCACATTGTGTCATCCAGCACACATGCACACACTGTGGGGAGTGCTGTGTGGCAGTGCAGGGGGAGGAGTGACTGGACCCAGCAAAGGTACATCAGCCACAGCAGGAGATGAGCCCAAATGCACAGGCACCATTGGCAGGGAGTCAGATGACATACCAGGGGTGACACTAGGCTGGAGTAGGTGGAGGTCCACCAGCCTGTGGCAGAGTGTTGGCAGCAGCTGCATAGCCACCCCAGCCATCATCACCACCATCATCATCAGAGTCCAGTGAGGGAGGAGCAGGAGGAGTGGGAGGAAAAATGTCAAGGACTGTGGGGGTGGAGGCAGCCTTGAGTGACAGGAGCATGTCCACCTGGAAAACAGCATCCCAGCTGATGATGCAACAATGCAAAGACTTATCCCAGAAAAGCCAGCCCTTAGTGCCAGCCTTGTACCCCATGAAGGTGAGAGGTCTGAATTTGGGGTCAAGCTTACCACACTGATGGTCAGGCACCTTAACCCACACATGACAGCCAGACACTCACAGGTGTGAGACATTGGGAACACCTTCCATGGGAAGCCACAGCAATCAGGGTGTGTGCCAATGCAGGCAACAGGCAGGTGAAACATTGTACATGTGTACCACTATGTGTCAGGATGCATTTATTTTTCTTTTCATTTTACAATTTATTTTGATCTTATCGCTCAAGATCTACAGGATACATCTTATCAGATCATCTGTAGATCTTATCACAATTATCACTGACTCATATTCATTTGTCATTGGACTTATTACTGTACACATATGACTCATATTCCCACAGTCGATTACTGATGCTATGCAAATGCTGTGCATTGCTTACTGATAGTTCTCACAGATGCTGCACATCTTATTTACATATGCCTGCCCTACAGTGACAGCACATGGTCTGTGTGCCAATTCCTGTAGTATATAAAGACTCTTATGTAGTAGATAGCTCTTCAGCTTTATACATCTGGGATATCTGCTTGATAGCATGACATCATCCTAAGTGTATTGTCTCCTTCCCATGCCTGAATTCCCCCTCTTACTTTTCTGACCTCACTGTCCAGTGTGAGCCTCACACTATGTGTACAGCATACTCCCAGAAACCTGACAAAAGGCCCACTCTGTGAAGGAGGCTCAGTGCATGATCAAGGATTGAATGATTCCACCTTTCAGTATGGCCATTCTGTTGAGGGGAATATGGCATGGTGAGTTGGTGAGCAACACCTTTGCTTTGCAGGTTCTGGGCAACAGAAGTGGCTAGATACTCCCCCCCACAATCCATGCAGAGAATCATGAGCCAGTGACCAAAAAGGGTATGAGTACACACAAGGTAGTGGCCCAGTGTGCCAGATAGCTGGTCCTTCCAATGCAGGGGGTATACCATGCTGAAGCCAGAAGAATTGTCCAAGAAAGTGGCAAAATAGAAGTTTTGGGTGCCCAGTGATGCAGTGCCAACAGGCCTGACCAAGTCTGAATGGACTAGGCTGAGCACTTCAGTGGTATGTGAGTGGGAGAGGTGGAACAGTGCCTGAGGGAACTTCCCAAGGAGACAGCCAGAGCAGGAAACAGAGGAGCTCACAGGGGAAGGAGGTGAGAAACCAGACAGCTGTGAGGGCTGGACCCAACTGACAACAGCCTCAGAAAGGTGCCCAAGATGCTCATGCCAGAGGTGAAGTGACAGGGACACCATGCATGGCCTAGATGGAAGGGAGGGTGCAAAGTGACAACCAGTAAATGGCTTTATTGAGATGCCCAATGCTGTAAACACAGCCTTCACAAGAGATGGTGCAGATGTGGTGCTGATAGGTGATACAGAAGCCAAGGGCATCCAGCTTACTGATGGAAAGGAAGTGGCCACTTGCAGAGGGGATGTGCAACATGCCAGAAAGAGAGAGGGAGATGCAGGTCCCATCTGGCAGCACAGGTCCCTCAGCCAAGGCACATGATAGTAGAACCATCACCAACAGTGACAGGCTGAAGGGAAATGTTGGTGTATGAGGTGAAGTTGCTGTGGTGAGGCAAGATATGGTTGGTGCAACCCAAGTCAATTATCCAGTGGCTTCCACCATCATATTAGCAGGTGTCAAATTCTGAAACAGATGTAGCAAGATGGTGTAATATGGTAGTAGATGCAGTATCCCCAGTAGGTCCCTTCTCTCTGTCCTTTCCCCTCTTATCCAATCATGCCTTTACATCCTCAGGCATCCCATGCAAGGTCCAACAATTATCAACATGATGACTGTTTGTTTGCCATAGATGTCTTTATGCCCTTCCCATGCATGACACACAGTCATGGAGTCACTGGCAATGATAGTGGATGGTTGCTGTCAGGCTTCATTATTTGGAGCGTTTAGCACTTTATTATTTTCATTTTCTTTTATGTTTCTTTTGATGATCTGATTAGATTAGATCTTATCTCTTTCATCTATCTTATCTAATCCTTATCAGATCTCACTTACTGTCGCTTCGTGCTAGGCCCTGTCTAGGTAGGCCTAGGTCTATGGGATGCTGCGCATCCCCTTATCTTGTACTGTGGTCTTATACTGCTTGACCTGCCCTTAGGTACTGCACTATGGTCCGTGCGCATAGGTACTTACTATAAGTAGCTCAGTAGTATAGCGAATAGACCCCAGCTTGATACAGCTGGATATCCTTTCTTTTGAATGATCATTAGAGAGTGCGCCCAGCTAGACATCAGTCTTACAGTTGCATACTGCAGTTCATGGAGATGACTGCAGTTCATGGAGATGACTGCTTTCACCACATCATTGTCATGCTCCCAACTGGAGACTTCTTCCTCATTAGCAACATACTGAGTGGGAAGGCCACCTCCAACTTCTCTAGTGACCATAATGGGAATGACATGAGCTTTTGAGATGGTGTGCCAAATCCCCATGATGATAAGAGCTGATTTTATGATGTTTGCCCATTGCTTATAATTGTCTGCTCCTTCCAAGACAATGTTGATGTTGGGCACAGAGGCAGAGTTGGAGGAAGGTATGAGGTGTGCAAGGACAAGAGTGAGAATGATGCAGGAGTGAGAGTGTAGGAGGGAGAAGATAAGCATTAGAGTGAAGAAATATGATATGCAGATAGCCTGGGCAGGGCCCATAACCTGATGAACACAGGCCATGCATGTGAGTGGAACTAGAATAGTTCTCATTCTCCTACAGTGATACTACCGGCTACTTATAGTGAGTACAGTAGTGCATGAACCAGAGCACTATGAACAACAGGATGTGTGCATATACATATGTCCATATATGTGTGTGTTTACAGTAACAAGATGAAAGAGGAAGGAGATGATTACTCAGACTCATGTCAACACCATGTGTCTGCTCTGTTGAAGCAGGCTACTAGCATGTGTGGCCATTGGTGATAAGAGTGGATCTTCCAGTGCTAGACACTGCCCTGGTGGTCAGACAGAGGCTGAAGAGAGAGGAAGTCAAGTGTAAACCCCATGAATACAAAGACTAAGACATTGATAAGGATGTAAAGCCAGAAAGCAAGCAACATCTTGAGATAAAGATAAAATAGATAGATTTGCAGAGTAGAGTAGAGACAGAACAAGGCTAGACAATATGAAAAGACAAGACACTACCTGAGACCCTTTTAAGAAGAATGTGCACACACACAGACCAGCTGACTAAAATAAGTATGGGACATGGGTGTATGAGAGTGAACAGCACATATGAGAACTTCAACATGCTCCTCATGCGATCAGTAGCCTCACTAGCTACTCTCTCTGTTCTGTGGTCACATGCACTGGCCACAGAATAGTCTGCAGCACTCTCAGTGTTTCTCCTCATGCCAATCATCATTATCTTGGCATGCATCATCACTTTCATCAAGCCCAGACTTCAACAATTTGTCAGAACATACTGTCTTCCCTATTTTTTTTACTATTTTCCTTCATTTTATATCACTCAAGATTCTCTTATCTACCAAGATCTACAGGACTGATCTTATTTGGTATTTCACTATCTTATCTCAGAGATGTGTCCCAATACATGACACATATGATAAGTAATCAGGCTGCTGACTACAACATCATGACTACATTGCTCACAACTGCTGTGCAATGCTGTGCATTGCACTTACCCATCATTCTTGTATATCTCAGTGTTCTACAATTTACTGATGCTAAGTGGTAATGCACAGACCATGAGGACTCTTTGTTATTGGTAGATAACACTCTGGCACCTGCCAACTGTTGGATACCAGACCAGAGCCTGATATATCCCCATAGAGAGACTGGGCACACTCAACTAATAGTTCACACTAAAAGAAGAGGAAATCAAGCTGGGTCTATTTGCTATACTACAACAAGCCTTTATTGTACTAGACCATGTGCATGGACTAGGCACAGTATACTAGGGCAGGACTATGTAAGTAGTGAGCACAGTAAGTATGGGAGCATGTGCAGCATGCATGAGAACTCCCTCTAAGAATAGAGTAAAGACTGTTCTAGACAGAGGATTAGATATGATCAAGACAAGATGAAGATAAAGAGATCATATCTAATCAGTATCAAAGGAAAACAGTAAAAGAAAGTAAAAAATAAAATAAAGGGATAAATGCAACCTAACATTGGAGATTACAGTGATGTGCTCCAGCAAATACATGATAATGCAATGGCACATATATGGTGCAAACATGAAATAGCACAATGCACCACATAGACCTGTTGCAGGACTCAGGGACAATATAGATGGGCCCTGACTTCCAGAAAAATTTCCTTCACATAGTTTTCTTTTCCCTCAGTCTTCTATGAAGAGACTGAGGTTAGTACTCATTTACCATGCTGTTTGTTTTATATCTTTCTCCCTGTAGAATACACTCTTTATTTTACAGTACACCATGCTATTATCCAAGCACCTCACCTCAATACCAACAGTACTATATAAGCTATGTACTTGCAGGCAACATCCCTTAGCTTTGTACATCTGGGATATCTACTATAGTGTTTTAGTTCCTTGTACTACAACTCAATCTGCCTCTTATTGAAACATGGGCAAAGTGACAAACAGCAGGTTGAACATCACAGTGTAGAGATAGGCTTGTGAGCCCAGGTGAAGATAATGAGCCAAGAGGACAACAGTCCAGAGAGCTAGAGAGCTAGAGAGATAGCTAGAGATATAGCTGTAAGATGAGAGAAGAGAAGTACCAGATAGTAGTGGGTACACAGAGAAAGAGAGAGCTCAGCAACATTCAGAAGTGCTTGTTGACACAGGTAATATCAGTGTAGCAGTGAAGACAACAGAGGACTGGCTCAGATGAGAGCATGGTCAGAGGGCAATGGCATGAGGGAAAAATAGAGGAGGGCAACAATGAAGAGGGAAATGGAGTAGACAACAACAATGACAAAGAGGATAGTCTCCATTATGGAGGACCAGAAAGGAGTGGATAGAAGATGATTGAGTAGATAAAGGTGCAGACAGCACACTGAAGAAAGAGGAGGAAGATGTCCACTTGACTATTACAGACAGTATACATCTACATATATACATGCTGAAGATGCACACAGACTGTGCTGACTAGTATGTCTAGGCCACAGGTGTTGGAGGGAGAGATACTGATTAGATAAATAAGAGAATCTAACAGTGCTGAGGTGAGAAGATGATGAGGTAAAGAAGATATAGTAAGAGTTGAAGAGGAGCTCAAACCATAAAGAGAAAAGAAATACCAATAAGATGAGATGAAGATAAGTATACTTAATAAGTAAACAGTGTGATCAGCATCATAAGGTAATGAAAAACCAACACCACTTGCAGGACTCAGGGACAATATAGACAGACCCTTTACTTATAGAAAAATTTCTCCATATAGTTTTCTTCTCCCTCAGTCTTCTACAAAGAGACTGAGAGTACAATTCTCCTCTTTCTACAGTTAGCCATGCTACAACCTCCTCCAATAGTGGAAACCACTGTGGCTGTGTCACTGAGGTCTAGCATGTTGTTCATGGGCCAATATTGCTAGCTCATACACTTTATGGTGCTCATACACACTCACATGGATTCATGGCACTCATCCATGTCTGTTTTTGTCTCAATACTTGTAGCATTACAATAAAAGCTCAATTGTATTACAACCTGGAATTATGCTATTCTTTTATTCCTTTCTATCAATTAGTTCTTCCCTTATATACTTACTTACAGTACAAAGTGGAATTTGTGGAGCAATGAAGATTATGGAGAATGACTTTACTAGTAGTTGTCACATTTCCTAAAGATCAAAACTTATTAGAATTGTCTATCCATGAACATTCCCCTATGTCTATGTTATCTTCTGCTTTCTCACCTTTTCTACTTCCTCTATCCTTTTGCCTTTTCTTATAATGCTGTTACATAGCCTGAGTCCTACAGTGGTAGTGGGAACTTGCTTGTGCCCATGTTGAATATCTACGTACATTTTCACTATATGTTTTCATTTGGCTTTCTTTATTCATACCATACATGTACACACACTTACGCATTTTTCTCCAACTGCTCCACTTATTACAATAAGGGTCACATGTCCCTTGACATCAGGGTCACACGTCCCTTGACATACAGTAGTCCCTGCATTTTTCACTTTCCTCACTCTGCATCAACTTTATCATGTGGATACTATATAAGACATACTCTCTACAATAAAACTCCTCAGACACTTTTTACCTCTGTCTGAGTGAGTATCCCCACTCCTCTTCAACCATCTTATTCTCACATATAGCCCTGCAGTGTCTATTTCTCTCACTATCACATGCGGCCACTCTTGCCACACCCCTATATCACTTGCAGCCTATGTCTGCACTCCTATGTACCTTGGTGGTTCTCCACATTGCAATCAAACCACATCACTTCTTCACTATTGTCTGCCCTAGCCTGCTAAAACAGCCCAGTGTTGAAACAAATGGTCAAACACACAAAACATATTTTTCGGATGCTTGTCCTAGCCCAGCAGGAGGGGGAAGGGCAGGGCAATCACATGAAGACATAGAGAACAAACTAGCCAATTTTTATATACCTCAACCCTGTTGATGTTGTAATCTCTGTGTGTATCACACACTTGTCTTCATTCAGCTTCCTTCATCTCCTTACACACTCACTCATTACATACATGCATTACCTATACTCTATATATGCTTACATCTACTCCTCAGACCACTTACCACATGTCCAAGTACTCACATACTTCTCTGGAACAATGTGCATTCCTCCACTTTAGGTAGTTGTTGTACTCTGCTCTACTATCTCCACTCCAACTCTACCCTCACACTACTATATAAGATAACACACTATACATGACATACTCCTCAGACATCTCACTTCTAGTCTGACATACTCGAACCATGTCACCATGCCCTACTGTGCTGGTGACTACTTACTCTGCTGCAGGATGCACCTGCCCCTCACTCTCTGGCTGCTAGCCACCTCTTACATCTTTGCAATGACATTCATCATCATAACAATTGTCTCCCATGCCCTGCATGCACAAACCCTGCATCTGCACTGTTGAAGTTCTCACATGTTGTTGTCGTTCACTCTGGCACCCATGCCCCACACTCTATGACTAAGCGTGGTCTGTGCACAGTCTCAACTAGTATAAAGAGTAGTGCTATAGTATAGTAAAATACAAGTGGACATTCTCCCTCTCTTTCAATCAGGAGTGTCTTCAATCAGTCCTTACTCCTATCCTTACTCTTCTCCGTCTCCAATGGAGACTGTTCTCTATATCGTCACTATTGGCTACTGTGTGGCCCTTTTCCTCCTTGTTGGAGCTTATATCATCTTCATGCCTACTCGCCTCCACTCCTCCTACATCTAAGTAGGACTCCTGGTTGCCTCACCACTCATGGGATCTCATCATGCACCACATCCATGCTGTAAGATCTGTTGAAGTTGGGCAGCACAGCTAGGGAAAGCAAACACCATGACATAAATGAAGTAGGCATCAAGCCCAAAAACAGATTGAGATTGAGAGAAGGGCTAAAGCCCATCAGAACAAGAGGAGAGGGCACTACTGCCACATCTGTAAGATAGAGAATATGTGTACCAGAGGGTAGAGGGTACACAGAAGACAGAGGGAGCTCAGCACATGCAGAAGTGCTGAGGTAAGACAAAGACAAAGTGAAGAAGATATAGTAAGAGCTAGATAGAGTTTAAGAGGAGCTCAAACCATAAAGAGAGAAGAAATACCAATAAGATGAGATAGAGATAAGTATACTTTAATAAGTAAACAGTGTGATCAGCATCATAAGGTAATGAAAAACCAACAAGATCACACAGACCATACTCAATCTCCAACACCCAGCAGTACATATTATAAGCCAGAGTTACACTACACTTTGAATACAAGCCACCCTGAATCAAACTTGTGTATTTGCACTCACAAGTTAGCTCAATCTAAATTGTGTTGACATCAACGTTGCCATGACACCTGGACAACACCACTCTTGCTGAGACGCCGTGTTGTCTGTCAACCCCACGATCATCGATGGTATGACACCTACCATCACGAAAGCATGTTATGATCTCCTCTTTTTATCCGCGGTCAAGATGAGGTCATGACCAGTGCTGGCCTGCGTAGGAGGAACTTAGGGTTTTGCAAGGATGGACGCATATAGCTAAAACGAACGCCTAGGAAAAAAGATACAGCCATAGTCTATCAGTATGGGTCAGCGTCAATGTCCGGAGAGTTAGCTGACAATTGCGGCAAGGGCGTCAACAGCAGAGCCTCATGAGTTGGCTGAATGGTGCTCCTACATCTCGATCGGAATACGAAATTAAAATCTAGACGCTATAACGAGGCGAAAGCCGTGGTCTCAGCGCCCGTGAGCATGTGCTCCACCCATAAGTTTACTTTATAGCCTCGCGCTCGCCGCGCCCTCCCTATCATTCTTTCTTTCAACATGACTAGCCACGAGCTTGCCTCTGCAGTACTGGCCGACTTGCATCCTCAACCTGAGAGCGTGCGCTACAGGTCGACACTCGAAGAGTTCGAGCGCTCTGATGACCATAGGCCCCCCTTCTTCTTAACTCTCACCGAACTCAAGTTGCTGGGCATCGCTGGTGTCAGTCTGCCTTTCCCGTTTCATTATATAGCCTGGCTGATCCTTGTTTGGTCCTATGTCTCAGGTTGGCTTCTTCCTGGATGGTGAGTCTGCTTTTCTTCTTCTTTACAGTCAGATACTAAGGTGCTGCTTACTTCAGCTTATGACCTCTTCATCATCAACGCAAGTTACAATAAGATTTTCTGCGACTGACTGAAAACCTCACCATCTTCGTGATTTAGCCCGTAGCCACGATGCTGCAGTACCGCCTATATGGTGGTCACAAACTCCCTTCCGGCCTCCAGGGCTTTCTAAAAGCCTCGGCCAATATTGGCAGCGTCATCGGCCAGTTCTCCTTCGGTGAGTTTTCACGCTCCAGGTGCTCTCGAGTTGGATATCCGTTTACAGGTGTATGCAGGCATCATGGCGGATCGTTTCGGACGCAAAGCCATGTGTGCGTTCATTCCATCTGATGCACTATCTTGGTTATTGAGGCGTTCTTGCCAGATGGGAAAGAGCTCATGCTCATCATCTTCGCTACCATAATGTGCATCTCTGACCCGACAGGTAAAATTTACTGACTTACTAAGCCTTGGTGTATGCAATCCTAATCTCATGTCGCAGGCTCACTCTCGCCTAATTCCTCCCTCATCTACCTCGCTGCGTTCCGCATCGTGTTAGGTGTTGGCGTCGGGGGAGACTATCCCATGTCTGCCTCTGTCACATCCGATCGTGCGAACCTGCGGAAGCGGGGCACCATGTTGGCATACATCTTCGCGAACCAGGGGTGGGGCAGTCTCGTCGGCAGCCTCGCCACCCTCATCGTGCTCGCATGCTACAAACACGTCATGAACGACAAAGGCGAGACGAGCAAGGTCGACGGTGGTACGTCTTACCACCCGCTGAACTTCCAGAGGGGTGGCTTTACCCAAACCGTCCCCCATAAACACAGTTTGGCGCATTGTCGTTGGCCTTTCGCTGGTACCTGCATTCGGTACCCTTTACCAACGACTCAACTTACCGGAGTCGACCCGCTACCTTAATTCCAAGAAGATAACCAACCAAGAGGACTCGGATTTGAAGGATCGATTGGAGGGAGCCCCGAACGAGAAAACGAAGGCAGGTGTTCCAAGTGACGTCTCACCACCACAAGAGGACCCTCAGTCAGTCCGCAAAAACAAGAACAAGGCGCACCCCGCAGGTACGACAATTGTAACACTGGCAATCCCGGTTCGTTAAGCCCCACACGCAGAGTTCGTTCAATACTTCTCGGAGTGGCGTCATGCCAAGCTTTTGATTGGCACATGCTCATGCTGGTTCCTGCTCGATATTGCGTACGTTGCTGAAAAAGTTCGCGATGCACCGGCACTACTCAAGTTGCATATCTAGATTCTATGGCATTAACCTCAATCAAAATGTTGTGCTGCAGCAGATTGGCTTCGATGGATCATCTGGGACTCCCTGGGAACGCATGTGGAAGATCGCGATCGGGAACATCATCATCACCGCCCTCGGCTTCGTCCCAGGTCTGTCTACTTGTGTTCTTTCTGATCGAATCTCAGCTTCATCGATCTCCTGCCAGGGTACTATGTGACCGTCCTCACAATAGAGAAACTAGGAAGAAAGTGGATCCAGATTCAAGGATTCCTGCTGGCTGCGTTGTTCCGTGGGTATCTATGTGTTATCCAAGCTCCCGCTGTCTTATGGCGTGGTCAGTCGGTATCCTGGCTGGCAAGTTTCACACGCTGAGCACTGTATCGTTCGTCGTCTGCTTTGCTTTCCTACAAGTATGTTCACTCCGCATGCCGCCCCGCACCGTCCACTAACTGTCCACCCAAGTTCTTCTTCAACTTTGGAGCTAACGCGTAAGTGTGTCGCGGCTGTCAAGGTGTCGCTGACAACATCGAACAACCCCTCTCTAGAACAACCTATGTATGTCCCGTCCCGCGTTGTCGTGTTATTGTAGCGCATTCCCTGACCCCGACCCTTCCAGTGTTACCCGGCGGAAGTCTTCCCGACGCGCTACCGCGCAACTGCACATGGTATCTCGGCAGCATGGGGTAAAGCCGGTGCCATCATATCCTCGCTCGCATTCAACTCCCTATCGGATAGAATCGGCACGCCGAACGTGCTCTGGAGTACGTCGCACCGCTGCCATCTGACCCGGGCTTGACAACCTTTTGTTCTGTTCCCCCCTATCTTGCATCTAGTATTTATGTCATTGTGCTTCCTCGGCGCCGGTGCGTCATCTTCCACCATGCTGAGTGGAGCTGAATATGAAAGGGCTTGTAGTGTGCACGCTGCTCCTGCCCGAAGTCCGCGGACGGGACCCTGATGCCATTTTCGAGGCTGAGCGCCGCGAGCGCCGTGTCCTCTAATACAGAGCGCGGCACGCTCTACCGGGCCTGGGCGCGTGGCGAAGTGAGGGGCTGGCGGGGACGGGTGTGTGCGAGGCGCTGCTGTTACTATCTGCGTATGGTGCGTGTATGTGTATCTGGAGCGCTACTCCTGCATCTGTGTGCGCTGGGTGTTTTGGCGACCAGCGACACGTTGCTATCTAGCGATTATCCAGCCAATGAATTAGTTGCGACCGAGGTTTCTATCGTCCCCGTACTGAATGCTAGTGTTCCGGCATTCTGCGTTAGCGCTATCTTCATCGTATCGAACATCATGCGTGGTGGCTCGGAGAAATGGAAATGCTGGCAAAAAGGTGATGTCACTGATCTAACTGCAACGAGTAAGTCTTGACTTGAGTCTGGCCGCCAGGAATTACATCCAGGTCCTGTGCTACGTGACTCGCTATAAAGTAGACGGGGAAAGAGGATAGTCGTGCATGTTATATATGTTCTGGTGCTCGTAGACCATACACTGGCTACTGCATATATTGTACAGTGTGAATGCTCGCACTCGCGGCCGCCCCGCTACTCCTAAGTTCAGTGGCCATACGCTGCCTTGAGCCTCTCTTTGACATATTCTCCCGCCGTCACGACCTCGTACCGCGGCGGCCTGTCCGCGCTCACGCAGCTGGTGATGGGCTGTGCACGGCCCACCGCAAACATGATCACCCGCGTGCGCACAGCAAGGAAGACAAGCGCGGCGACGCACCTCGAGTCGCACGTCGTAGTCCGTCCCGAAGAAGAGCGGGATCGAATAGCGTCGCATGCCGCTGCGGTTGATCGCGCGGTGCACCGTCGACCGGAACACATCGTCTGGCGCTGCTCAGCGCGCTGTACACTACAGGAGAGAGACAGGGCGGCTCACTGGTCCAGCGCGCGAGCTGGTCGCCGAGGCTGGCGCCCGCATATGCGTATGTGTGCATAAGTGAGAGTAAGTGTGTACCACGGGATAGCGACGAGAAATGGGGTGCGTACTTGATGACGAGCGTCCCAGGGAGCGGTGGCGCGCTCACCCACTCCTCCTTCGCGTTGCGCACCTGCAGCGCTTCAATGCCAGGCTCCTGCCACAAGATTGTAAAGCACTGCACCCGCCGTTAGTATTTTTTTTCTTTTTTTCACAAGCAAGGGGCGGGAGGCGGGTCACCTCGAAGCTGCGGCGGCGGTCAGTAGTCGCAGACGATGAGCGCAGCGCGACTCACTCAGTGTGGGCGCCGATGCCGAGGACGCGCGCGTCCTCTGGACCTGTCTGCGGCGGGTAGTACAGCACGCGCATAATAGCCGCAGCACGCTTCGTCTGCAAACCAGTAGCCGCATCAGAACTCGAGAAGTTGGGCGGGTAGGCGCGTCCACACCTTGTCGTCGAAGAAGTCCGCGGGCTGCTCGAGCGCCAGCGCGAACAGCGGGAACAGAGCACGGCCCAGCGCGACGGCGGCGTGGCTGTCGTGCCCGTGTGTGCGTGAGTGTGCGTATGCGAAGGGAGGGGAGGGCGTACTAGTAGCGTAGGACAGCGGTGCGAAAGGTCGGGGGCTCGTCCGGCCAGACGTTCGCGCCAGCCATGACGCCATCATGCGCGCGCATTGGGTCGTTCACGACATCGGCGGGGTCGAGAGGCTCCCAGCCAAACTCGAAGCCCTCGTGCATGTCGCCGTAGTTGGCGGGGTCGTTGTTGCTGCTGAGCACGGCGGAGTAGCCCTTGAAGTTCGGTGTCTGGGTGATGTCGAGCTGCGGGCGGTTCAGTGTTCGCTGTGGGTGCGGGGAAGAGGGCACGCGCCTTTTGTTTTGTCTCGAGTGGCAGGGCGAAGTATGCCTGCATGGATGCGAGGGCGTCGGCGATTGTGGTGTCGGGGATGCCGTGGTTCTTGACTGCGCGGTGGGGTTAGCTGCGGTTGGAGCGGGCACAATGTGGGTGCACCGTAGAAGAAGCCGACGTTCACGCAGGCGTCTCTGATCTGCTCGACCAAGGCCGTCCATCCCGCAGTGTCAGGGTTGGAGAGGCTCGACAGATCTCTGCGTATCGCGACGAGCTGAGCTCCTCATTCGAAACACGAGTCCGCGCAATTGGGCACATACATGATGGGAATATTTGAAAACGCAGAGTCAGCACTTTCGGCCGCGTTCAACAAAGTCATAATTTTGAGACCCTTTCGGTGTAAAGGGACAGAACGTTTGTGGCTCTAGTCAGAGGTCTGGAAGCTCAAGCATTACATAATCGTGCACGCTAGTATCGACTGTGGTCGGCCTGCCTCATTCTACACCAATACAGCATGGTTTTGTTTTTCACTTCGACAGGTGCGCGCGCGGGTGCTCCGGGGTGCAGGCTAATTCAATGTGGCTCGTAGCGCTCGATCCCCCGGTGACGATCTACATGGGCAAGGACAAGGTGGAAAGTGAGTGCGTACCTCTCATCATTTCTGGCCCTCTGCAGCGCGATGTTTACTCTACTGATACTGTGCTCCCCGCAGATGAGGATCTGATCAAGTACGCGTGGCCACAGGACGTCTGGTTTCACGTCGACAAGCTCTCATCTGCACATGTATACCTTCGGCTTCCAGAGTCGATACCCTCGTGGGAGAGCATTCCAGAGACCCTCCTTATCGACTGTGCGCAGCTAGTGAAGGCGAACTCTATAGAAGGTGCGTTGCATATCCAGCGTCCACGGTGCCGGCCAACGCCTCAGTGTCGCGCCCGCCATTTCAGGCAACAAGAAAGATAACCTCGCAATCATATACACACCAGCAGACAATCTGAAGGTCGGTACGAGCCTCCTGCTTGCCGCCACCATCTATCATGCTTCATGCTGAAACGCATGCAACAAATGCAGAAGTTAGGCGATATGGCTGTCGGACAGGTCTCTTTCCACAGTGACAAACGGGTACATATCACTACATTGACCTCTCTGGCCCATTCATTCTGATTCCGGCACCAGGTAAAACGAAGTGCGTCGATACCCATTCCGACGCGATTGCCGCCGTATGCTGAGTCCTCATACGCATATGATCAGTACATGTCGCGAAGCGCGAGAACCCCATCGTTAACAGACTGAATAAGACCAAAGTAGAGCGCGATGTCGACCATGAGCACGAGAGAATCGAGCGCGTCAAGAAGGAAAATGCTGCGAAGCGTGCGACTGCTGCAAATAAGGCATGTTCTCCACACCTTGGCCAGCATCTTCTAGAGAGGTCGATTGCTGATCTCTGGTGTGCGAGCAGAAGAAGGTCGATGCGGAGCTCGCGCGCGCACGCGAAGCGGAGAAGGCAGCGAGATCGTACGATTTCTTATCCAGCGGCGACGGAGTGGAAGATGAGGATGTGCCTCGGAAGACTGCACGGGAGATGGAGGAGGATTTCATGTAGGTGCAGCTGTTCGAACGGGTATTCTTGCGACGACTCCTGCGTTCAAGGTGAACGTCACCGTTGGATTCATACGATGCAGGAGCCCTGCGGTCAGCCTTTCATCGTATTCATGAGTTCCGAGGACGGGAATATAGCAGTAGTAATCCGGGACCGTCAATAAAGAAATGGCTGCAAGTAGGATGAGGAATTAAGTGGCCTCAACAGTCTTAAATCGACCTTGTCGTGATTTGGGGACAACTGAGGTTTGAAGCCCTGAATCCTAAGACCAGGCCGACAGTTTGGGGAAGTGAGCCGTGATCAATCAAGGATGGGCGGATTTGCCGGTTGCCTCTACCGCTCGCCCACGGCAAATGTCGAGAATATCGGAATCTAGAGGACGACCGATTTGGAAGGACACTTTCCCTCTTGATTTGATTTTCTGTTCATGCTGTGGCATGTGATGCTTTACATAGACAAGTGTTGTTGCTTTCCATTGTGATTTTCCATCCAACATGTGTCTACTTCTGTCTCACTGCAGGTTTCACATGCTTTCTCTTCATACATATAGATACCTTTGAAATTCAGCTTTCTCCCTCAGTCATTTCTACTATTCACTGAGGTATTGTTATGTATTGTCTCATACACATACTCACTAGTGTAAAAACCTATTGTTGCAACATGGAGTAATAGGACATCATCCGTGAAAGTATACATAGGTTGTTGTAACAGAAAATAAAAGGAAACAACACCCTATCTATGTACAGACTAAGTCCAATTTACAGACCAATTCTAATTTCCTCTCCAGCTGTAAAGTATAGACTTGTTGTGTTGCAACATTGACTAAATAAGACATAATCAAATATTTATCTGTATCATTATACATAAATTGCACAAGGCAGAACTCCCAATTCAAAGATGATGCACATGTATTCAAGGTAACGGGGGAGAGCATGTGTGCATCGACTGTGTCTTGTCTGCCGGTTTCATCACACATGCCACCAATGCCCAATTATAGTTGGAAACAGGCGATTCATTGATCCCGCTGTTAATTTTATTCTGGCTCGGGATGCCATCTACGTCGGGACTTACCCGCTCTTATATCTGCACATCCACTGGGCGCAACATTGCTTCGCGCCTGAAATTGTCCATACCTTCCACGTGGGAAGGTAGTGCCAGTGCCCGTGTGGGACCTGGAGCAGCCGTTATAGACTTATCTATTCCGGTCTCGTCGCTGTCAAACTTTGATGCAGCCAGTCGCTATGTAGCACGTGTCTCTATGTATTAGGGACAGCTGACGGGAGCATCACCTTGTTTCTGTTCAAAAACGGGTTTGTGCCACTGGGCGTGGACAACGCAGGTGAGCTGGATGCCAAGAGGGCAGAGACTTGAGGCCGAGAACAGCTGAGTAGGCCATTCTCAGCTCGACGATAGACAGGAGACTTTGGCTTAGAATGAAAACCCATTCCCACGACCATAGTTTTAGGTGCACTGGACTGACCTTGAAAATGTGACCTAATATACGTCATAAAGACGTCACCCGCGCGGTTCACTGAATAAATAAAAAATGCGGAAATCACGTTATACACATATTGGGTACATGCTAGTTGTAATAGAAGGATCCCCATCGATGGCATTCCTCATCCTCTGCACCCGGCGTAATCACCACACCGGAGCTGTATTCGTATTCAGTCCCCCAGAGATTTCTGATTCTTGCCGCTAACGTCATTGCCCACATGATTGAATCATGACTATATCGACCACATCAGACTTCTCCAGGTCCTTTCCATCAGGTAGGGCCAAGTCTAGAAGTCGATTAGATGCCGTCCCATGAGTCGACGTCCACTGGCAATGGTCTAGATATTGGCGCTATCTTATTTTACTTGTCGATGGGGCAAATGGATTCCTGCTCCGCCGAGATAATCCATCTTCCACGTATCTGATCTTCGTGGAATAGTCAACATTTGAAGTCGTGATGGTGAGATCACCCTGATTTCGAGAGACATACTTGTAAGTGACTCAACTGACTGTTGATGTGCTCAATGATCGTTGTAGATGGCAGAACAGCTGGGTGAGCCTTGCGCGATCAAGTCCTAAAGCGTCCCTGACAGAGCAGTGCGTGCTTCATAATGACAACTCGAGGATTCGTTCAACTCGGTACAAACGAATTACTATGTACAGTATGCGACGCTCAGATACAAACATGTCCCGGTGCCAGAGTTCAGATTGGGTATGGTCACTGACTTGTAAGTATTCTATCGTGCTCTATGCCGCTGCGTCTGCCGCCACCGTCTTACCTCCGGCGAGCAGGTAGTGGTCAAGTAGACTGAGGGAGCATGGTCGAA
>QLPN01001208.1:0-30066 GCA_003314395.1 Albatrellus ellisii
GTACAATACTCTCTTCTCCTCTCTCTTACTATACACTAATATATCTGGGATATCCGCTAGTCAAAGTGTGATTGTCCTTTTTGTTGTTTAGCCTTCTTCTTCAGTTGTTCAGCTTTGACATAGTGTTGGCCTCACAATTGATCAGAACTCCCTCTCCCGCCACACCTTTCCTCTTCCCCCCTTTCCTGCAGACAGGTGTTTCCACCTTCAATTTGTCTGCAACCCCTTTTACACCATAGGCTTCATTCATAAACCAAAACAAGAACAAGCCCATTTCCACTGCGACCTCTTCTTCCCTCACCCTCCTCTCCATTTCTGTCAACACTGCAAGTGGCAGAAACACGAGAGTGAGTGTATCTGCAGCCTGTGGACCAAAGCATACATCCCTTGCTCACCTTCTTCCACTCTTCAAATTGTTGCTGGGTGTTATAGTGTTCACCCCTTACACATCCACCTCACACCCAGTGACATCCTCCACAGCATGCATGTGGTGGACACTTGGAGTCGAGCAGTTGATATGCAATCATGGATGTTCTGGGAGGATCTTGTATGATCAACAGATTCCTGGGAACTCAGTGGGTCTTCTGACAGCTCAGGGACCACCTGCCCTTTCTATACGCTGCCCTCATCCCCCCCACACTTGCTCTAGGACAGAGCATCTCTTAGACAAAGGTCTAAGTGTTAACTTTTACTCACTCCTCCCCATCACTCATCCTTCCACCACCCACCTTCACCTTCACTGTCGCCTTCTTGCCTGGCACGTGTGCATTATTATACAACATTGAAATGAACCTTCAACAAACTACGAATGGTTCCCCTTTTGGATCTTTCCTGATCCAGGATCAGAGTGGTGGAAGAATCAGAATAGAAGGTACTGCATTAAGTACCCTCCCACATTTTTGAGATCCCTGCTATATCAATATTACAACAACCCTTCCCTTGTCCCTCCCCCTGTTCTCCTAGAGTTAGGAGCTAACCCAGATCATGCATTTCACATCAATCCTCATCATCACTTCACATCATATATTGCAGGGGGCCCCCAAATGTTTACATACTAGCATAGACATATCTTTCTTCAAAACCTTCATCGTTTTTGTATTTGTTTGCATCATCATCCACACATTTTATTGAAGAATATAGTGCTTCTGTTTTATGACTGAGCATGCCATTGACTTGACATCGCTCAACTACAGAAGTACTGGAATGCTTATAGAAGTCATCTGACAAATCATCAGTCAAACTGTCACAAGACAATCAGTGGAATGCCTGGAGCAGGAGACAGCCATCTCCCCCACAACACAGAGAAGACAGCAAGGAGCCAGAATCTCACTCAAGGAATTGATTCGTGAGCTTAGGAGATCAAGAACCATCAACATCACAGCACTTAGAATCTGAAATCAACAGTCTTGGTACAGCCTTAGCAGCAACTCTAATACCTCCATCTGTTCCATTTACTCCTATGGATCAAGAGCACGAACCACTGACTTTTGGGGAGATGATAAAGATAATAGAGAATCAACAGAAGCTGTTGACACAACAACAGGAAGCAATGACAAACCTGATGAACCATCTAGCATCAGGAGAAGGAGGTTCCTCTTCAGGGCAAGGAATAGGCCTCCCACCCTGGGTCCACCTCCCCAAGGTTTGCGTAGCAGAACCAACTCCATTTGATGGTGACAAAAAGAAGTTCCAATCCTTTTTGGATCAAATCTACCTTGTCCTTCACACCCACCCAGAATATAAGGATGAAGACAAGGTAACTGTCATACTGTTGTACATCAAAGGAGGATACACAGAAGAATGGAAGAAGGGTGTTCTACGAGATATGGAAGCTCAGAGTAGAACCACACAAATATGAAGAACCATTCAAAAACTTTGATGAACTTCTAATGATGATGAAAATTACTTTTGGAGATCATAACGAAGAGCAAATGGCGCAGCAGAAACTGACCACTATTTCACAGGGAAGTCATCATATAGAGGAATACTGTTGAATATCCATGCACATATCCTGTTCGGCATCACAGCTCTATCACTAACAACACTACATGTATTCTTTACACACACACATCATTCTTTCCCTTGGACTTCTTACAAGTCTGAGCACTACCCACTCCACATACATTTCCAGATGACGTGTGTCCCTCCTCTTTATAGTAGTTGTTGTACTTCACCTATATGCTCTGCTCCAACTCTACTACACATCTACTATATAAGATAGGTACTTTACGCTACTAGCTCCTCAGACATCTTACTTCCATGTCTGAGTGAGTACATTCCTATCTTACTCTCACTACATCTTCCTCACCACTTCCCTGCAGCTCTCTCTTTACTGCATATGGCACATGCTGTGTCCATATACTCCTTACCACTGCAGATATGCTGTCTGCTCTCTTCCCCTTGGGAAATATGCTGCTCAATGCTATAACCATCTTATCAGTTCTCATTGCCTGCCCAAGCCTGTGCTCACAAATACATCACTGAATTCCTCTTATACAAAACAGCATCTGGATACAATGATGGTGTGTTATGCACATTGTTCAAGAAAGGGATGAATCGTCCTCTTCTCCAGTCCTGTTATGTTGAGATGCCTCTTCCCCATGATTTAGAAGGATGGGTCAGAAGAGCTAGAGTTAGGGCATATGCATATCAAGATATGCAGAATTTTGAAACAACTTGGGGACGACAACAGATGCAGCAGCAGCAGCAGCAATATGGAAGACCACAAGGGCAACAACAATGAAACTTCACCCCTCGACAGTTCACTTCTACAGCTGTGCCTGCTGGAGAACCCATGGATGTTGACAGGGCCAGAGGACCACCCCCACAACTTTGTTTCAATTGCAGCAAAGAGGGACATTTCACCAGGGAATGTCCCAAGCCAAGATGCCCACAAGGGCAACAACAACAACAACAACAACAACAACAACAACAACAACAACAAAGGGGGAATGCGAGGACCCTTCAAGAGATGCATGTGCTGAGTGAGGCAGACTTCTTGGCTGAGATGCAGAAGGAGTTTCAGGCATGTGGTCTTAGATTGAATCATCTGAACAGCTCAAAGAGTGGAGCACAGCAGTTGGGTTTTGGGTTGGATGGGAACTAAGCACAAGTTTGCCATCCTACAATAGGTTTTCTATGCTTCAGACTGATGATACAGATGTTGATCATCTCAATGCTTGTACCCAAATTTATTTAACACACATTGTTCCATCTTGTTCTCAGTCTGAAGTGAAGCCTCAAGTGCAACAGGATATCCCTCCTGTCAAGAAAAAGGAATATGTCCAGAGAACATTGTTTGACATCACCAGTTTCCCTGAAATGAAACTCAAAATCAAAACAGTGGATACTGGAGCTATTTTGGAAGTTGATGCTCTCCTTGATTCAGGTGCTACAGGGTTATATGTTGACAAAGAATTTGTCAAGAAAAACAATTTAAACACAAAAGAACTGGCAAAACACATCCCCATATACAATGTCGATGGATGAATCAATCAAGGGGGATCCATTGAAGAGATGATTGATTTCATCATGACTATTGATGGCCATACTGAACATGCTACTTTTGCAGTCTGTAACTTGGGCAAAAAGAATGTCCTTGTTGGTGAATCATGGTTGAAAATCCATAACCCTGAAATCAATTGGCTGCAGGGAAAAATACATTTCACCAGATGTCCACACAGATGTGAAGTACACCTCAAAGCCGATAGACAAGTTTGGAAGTCAAATAAAAAAATGATGAAGCAACAAAGTCAAACCATACATCAAGAAGCTGAAGAAAGGATCGAAGTGGAAGAAGAAGATCAGATATTGATGGTCATGGTAGATCAAAAGGAAATGGAGGCATCCATTCAAAATATTAGCCAAGAACTTACCATTGAAGCAGAAAAGAAGAAGTTGAAGAAGAATTTCGAAGATATTGTACCCAAAGCTTATCATCATTTCAAATGGGTATTTGACAAAGAAGCTTTCAATTCTCTCCCTCCAAGACATCCTTGGGATCATGCTATCAAACTTAAACCAGGTGCAAAACCATCTGCTGGTAAAGTTTACAATCTTTCCTTGGACAAACAAAAACAACTGGAGTTGTTCATTGAAGAGAATCTAAAAAGTGGTTGTATTTGTCCTTTGAAATCTCCAATGGCATCACCTTTCTTCTTTATCAAAAAGAAATCTGGAGACCTTCGACCTGTCCAAGACTATCATAAACTCAATGACATGATGATCAAAAACAGCTATCCTCTTCCTCTAATCTCAGAATTGATTGATTGTCTCTGAGGAGTGTGGTATTTTACCAAGATGGACATCCACTGGGGCTATAACAATGTCAGGATCAAAGATGGTGATGAATGGAAAGCAGCTTTCATCACTAACAAAGGTCTATTTGAACCCTTGGTTATGTTCTTTGGCCTTTGCAATAGCCCCGCCACATTCCAAATGATGATGAATCACTTGTTCTGTGGTCTTATCTCACAAGGAGTTGTGGTGGTTTATATGGACGACATCTTAATTTTCACAGCAACTTTGGAGGAACATCACAAGGTCACACAAGAAGTCCTTCAAATACTTGCAGACAACAAATTATATCTCAAACCAGAGAAATGCAAATTTGAACAAACGTCTATTGACTTCCTTGGCCTGAAGATTTCCTTTGACAAGATTGCTATGGATCCAGTCAAGGTACAGGGTATCAAAGACTGGCCAATTCCACAGAACCTCCATGACATGCGTTCATTCTTGGGCTTCTGCAACTTTTATTGCTGTTTTATTCTTGGGTTTTCAATATTGCTAAGCCATTGAATGAACTTATGCAGAAGGTGTGAGCACAGGCTTGGGTGCTAAGAGTGGCCTATTGGACGGTCTTAGGGAAGGTCTATATTGATACTCCTGGTAACTGGAGATTGGATATGTGTTTGATACATGTAATAGAAGTTCCTGATGATGATGAAGGTTGGGATCAACGAGATAGTAATGAGGATGATTCCACCAATGACGATATGAAGATCCAGAGTGACAAGGTTTAGGATGTCTTAGTGATGATTTAGGATGACTTAGAGATCTTAGACTTTAGTTCTTAGATAAGGAGGCAAGTTTGTAGCGAGTTAGATCAAGCACAGTATAGGAGAATCCCTAGATTGCAAAGTTGACAAGACTGGGGTTTAAGACCACCAGTCTGTCAACTATTTATACAAGACTGGAGACCTAAGTATAGTAAAGTTGTGCAGTATTGTGCAGTAAATAAATGATAATGTGCAGTAAGGTGCAGTAAGTATGCGTCCATGTGATATGAGTGGCTCAGCCACAAGCGTGAACTGAACAAGAGATAAACAGAAGTAAATAAGGACGAGAAAAGATAGTCCTTGCTAATTGTATAGTAATAGTCCTTAGCAAGTAAATGTTATAATAAATAAAGAGAGAGAAAAAGGTAAGTCTATTATAGTACTTGGAGTTATACTCACACTTAAGTATGTAAATACTTAAGTACTATAATAGAGAAAGGAAAAGATAGTCCTTACTAGGTAAAGTGGAGCTAAGCTCACACTGTAGTAATAATACTACGCTTTACTAGTAAGTAAGAAAAGAAAAAGAAAAAGAAAAAAGAAATCATTATGAGGTGCCAAAGCAAGTGCCTCATAACATTGGGCAGGTGATGAGAAGTGATATGACAGTTATGACATTGAGCAGCATTAAGGAGGTAGACAACATGTCTGCAGCAGTAAGAGTAGTCATGGGTATGATAGGTACCATGACACGATAGTGTGGAGAGTCAGACAGTGTTGTAAGATGTCTGAATGTGAGTAATGAACCTGCAGCAGTAAGAGTAGTCATGGGTACGATAGGTACCATGATGCAATAGTGTGGAGAGCTGCAGGTAGTGTAAGAAGAGGTATAAGATGAAGATAGTGAGGTACTCACTCAGACAGTGTTGTAAGACATCTGAGGAGATTGTATAGTGGGGTATCATCTTATATAGTGTGTGTTGGTAGAGTTGTAGTGGAGATGTAAGTGTGTAGAACAACAGCTACTAAAAGTGGAAGGGATGCGTGTTGTCCTGGAAATGTGAGTGGAGTGGGTAGTGCTCAGACTTGTAAGAAGTCCAAGGAGTGGAAGGAAGTTATTGTACGTGTCGGTGACGTGTGTGTATGTTGGAGTAGTGTCAAGCGATAGTGTAGTATTTCAACAGAAGGATGTCAAGTGGCATTGGAATGAAGAATAGCAGTTGGCATTCACTCATTTACAAGATGCTGTGTGCTCTGAACCAGTTTTAGTCTTTCCAGATGAGCAGTATCCTTTCAGAGTTGAAGTGGATAGTTCTGGTTATGCTACTGGTGCAGTTCTTTCACAGCCTTGACAGGATAACAAGTGGCACCCTGTTGCTTACCTCAGTAAGGGTTTGTCACCTGCTGAGTGTAACTATGACATATACAACAAAGAGATGTTGGCCATCATTCATGTTCTAGAAGCATGGTGTCATTATCTTGAAGGTTCCATTCACCCTGTTCAAGTCATCACTGACCACAAGAACTTGGAATACTTCATGACAGCCCAGAAGCTCAACCATCATCAAGCTCACTGGTCTCTTTATTTGTCTCACTTCCAGATTGACATGGTCCACAAACCGGGCTCTACCAATGTTCGCCCTGATCTCCTCTTGAGACATTCAGACCATAAGAAGGGGGTAGAAGATGACAACAAGAACATCATCTTGCTCAAGCCGGAATTTTTCAAACACAAGATTTCCCTTGCAGCACTTAGTCCTCCTATCTTAAAGAAAATTATGGATGTGGAAAAAGAAGACCACAATTATATTGTTTGGGACAAGTTGGATGCAGACTTGAGGAAAACTGCAGTATTTGCACATTGGAGTGAAGATGAAAAGAAGATGCTTTTCTACGATGGGAAACTCTATGTCCCAGAAACAATGTACACCAAACTGATGAAGACCTGCCATGATTCACCTCTTGCAGGACATCCAGGTTACAAGAAAACCTTGGAAATGGTTCAATGACATTTCTGGTTCCCTAATATGGCATCATATGTGGAGAAATATGTCAAAGGATGTGATCTATGCCAAAGGATGAAAACTTTCCCTACCAAACCTCAAGGAGAGCTAACACCCAACAAGATTCCTTCATGTCCTTGGCAGATCATATCTACAGATCTTATCATCAAATTGCCTGAAAGCCAAGGCAATGATTCTATTCTCATGGTTGTGGATCATTTCACCAAAATGATTCATGCTATTCCCACCACAGAAATGATAACAGCAGAAGGAGTTGCACACCTTATGAGAGATCATGTTTGGAAACATCATGGTCTCCCAGAAAAGGCGTTATCAGACAGAGGACCTCAATTTGCATCACAAGTCATGTGCAAATTGAATTGCTTATTGGGGATTCAAACAGCTACATCCACAGCTTACCATCCTCAAACTGATGGTCAAATGGAGTGGATAAATCAAGAAATTGAACAATATTTCCACATCTTTATTAATCATTGGCAAAATGATTGGGCAAGCTGGTTGCCTATGGCAGAATTCACATACAATAATCATGTTCATTCAGCAACAAAATATTCACCATTTATGCTGAACTATGGTCAAGATCCTTGAATGGGCCATGAACCTCATATGTCTACCAGAATCAATTCAGTGGACAAGTTTGTAGCAGGGCTCAAACATATCAGAGAAGAAGCAGAGGTGTCATTGAAGAAAGCAGCAGATGACATGAAGAAGTTTTATGATGAACATTGAGGCAAAACTCCTGTTTATGCTACTGGAGATAAAGTTTGGCTCAAAGCCACTAATATTGACACAGGCAGACCAATGAAGAAATTGGATCACAAACATCTTGGACCATATGAAGTACTTGAAGTACTTTCAAATAATGCATACTGTCTCAAACTCCCCAAGACAATGAAAATTCATCCAGTTTTCCATGTCATCAAACTCCGTCCATATATCAAAGATGTCATTGTTGAATGAGAAATTCGTCCTCCCCCTCCTCCCATTATTAAAAATGGTGTTGAAGAATATGAAGTTGAAGAAATTCTCAATAGTTGTCTTTCTCAAGGTAAAGTTCAATATCTGGTCAAATGGAAGGACTACCCTGCAGAGGAAAATTCTTGGGAACCTGCTTCAGTATTGATGGAAGATGTTCCTGACATGCTCAAGAGGTACCATACAGAACATCCTCAAGCGATACATTTGGTAGCCATTTATTCCCTTTACCAGATGGAATATTCACCTGAGATGATGGCTCAACCACATTATGCTCGATGACTTCATGAAGAAACACCTTTACCCACCCCACCAGTTCTTGATGGAGGATATGAGGAAGTACCTTTTGGCATTATTGAGGATGAAGATGACTTTACAGATGAAGATGACAATGGAATTATTACTCCCAAATCTTATGAAGACTTGAAAGAATTACCCAAGTCTTCCTCCATCATCCCTCTCTCTCCATCACTTTTTGTGGGCATCCCTTTCAAATCTATGGAAGGCAAAGAAGAAGATATCTGCCACACTTACTCATCTCCATTCTTCACTCATCAAGATGTCTCACCTTAAGAAGGGGGTATTTGTCAGGCCACTATTATTTTCCCTATTTTTCTCTTCATTTTCCTCTATTTTCTTATGTCCCTATCATCATAGATTCTACAATCACTCCTGATCTATCAAAGCGATTCCCATGGTCATGCATTCCTTTTCTTTGTCTTTATCGACTGATGACACATATGTCATCTGATCTCTGATCAACCTGTTCTATATTTAGTTATGATTCATTCTTCTCACAACTGCTGCAGAGTATCACCAATCATTCCCACAGTTACTGCAGAGCCTCAGTCAGCACTTATGCATCCCCTCTATTATTAGATATGATGTCATCACTTTACTTCCTCATTCTCTGGCCCTATACTGTACTGCATGGTCTGTGCACGCTTTAGGATACTATATATACATAGGACTCCTAGCAGTTTATTCCCCAGTTCTGATCATCTGGGATATCCGCTAGGTACAATACTCTCTTCTCCTCTCTCTTACTATATGCTAATACATCTGGGATATCTGCTAGTCAAAGTGCAATCGTCCTTTTTGTTGTTTAGCCTTCTTCTTCAGTTGTTTGGCTTCAACATAGCATCAGCCTCACACTCTGCTCTAACCTTACATGTGGACACTACATAAGATGACCTACACACACTACATCTCCTCAGATGTCTTACACATTGTCTGAATGAGTATCTCATTCTTCCATCCTCTATCACTCTTCTCACTTCCTTGCAGTGCTCTTTTACTACATTGTGTCTCCATATTGTGCTCACTCTCACTATCACTTGCTGCAGCCATGACTGCCATCACATCCTTACTGGGACTTGCTGCTGTATACATTGCCCTATCTGTTGTCTGCCATAGCCTGTGTATACAGGATTGGCCTACACTCCTTGTCTACTTATATTCTGCAATCATGATGTTGCTTCTGGGTTGGCTTGTGGTTTTACCTTCACTCTTTCAACTGTCACCATTTTGTCCTCCTTGATTGGAGTGACCCAGCTTAGGTGACTGCCATGCCAAACATCTTTTGCCAACATACTGTACCTGTAGAAAGAAGAGTTTGTATTCTACAGGGAGAAATAATCAGAAACATATAAAACAAACAGCACAGTGAGTAAGTACTGACCTCATTCTCTTTGTAGAAGACTGAGGGAAAAGAAAACTATGTAAGAGAAAATTTTCTGTAAGTAGGGTCCATCCTGAAAACACTTGTGCAAACAGGCTAACTTGTAGGAGAAGATGATAAAGATGCTGATACTTAGTATATGTATATTCATAAGTGTGTGCAGCACAAGCATAGCTGCAGGTGAGATAGAGAGGGGCAGCAGTGAAGGTGCCACAACACTGATGAGCATCATGCATGTGTAGCATTGGAAAACAACCATCAGTGACATCAGGTGAATACAGTGACATTAATGTGCCACATGTGATAATCATCCACAGCCACATCAATCACATTATTACTTTGGCACCGGAACAGAGGACTAGGTTTGGCTGACAAGGAGCAGGACTGATAGGACATATTGGCTGAGGCTTGGTTGAGGCCTGCCAAAGTAACCATGGAGTCATGGGTCATGAAGTCAGCATTTGGTGTGATCAGCACTTTTCCTTTTTTGCTCATCCTTTATAGTATGATACTTTATTTGTTTTACTTTATTCACATCTGGACCCCACCTCATTTCAAATTATCCCTATGATTGTGTTGTTATATAAGGTTCTTCACCAACTCTCTCATCTTTTCTTATCTCAAGATTTCCAGACTTTGAGTTACATCTTATCATATCTTTCTTTGTCCTGATGTGTTTAGGTTCTAACTCTGCACATATACTGTACACACTCTTATAGTTCAGACTCCACATTTATGTGTACTATAAAAGAGTTCCCAGGTGGCACAACTGCTTTCTTCAGTTGCTCATCTCGGACTCTAGGTACTGTAACATCATTCTTACTTTATTTACTTAGTTGCTCATCTCAGACTCTAGTCCCCCACTTAGTGTGGTGTTTGTAGTGCTCCTCTGTTCTAATCACAAGTCACCTTCTATTGAAGTTTAACAAATTGAACCTGGGTTGTAAATTTCCTGTTTTGTTTTGTTGTGCTCCAGTCTTGGAGCTAGACTTGTATTTATATGGCTCATCACAAATAGATTCTCCCTCCCAGGATTTGCCCCTCCTCTCCAGTCCAAGTCTCTCAGCTCTTCCCTCCACACATTTTATAACCAGGAAAGCATGTGCACCTCATAGGTTGTGTTTCTTGTGTCCATCTTGTGTTCAATTTGTGCTGTATTTGTGTTGTGTTGCATTGCATCCACATCTGCATTATTATTGCATCTCCAACATTGTGTTTTGTTATATTTCCTTATTGTTGCCCATTTGCATTGTGCTATTGTGTCACTCTATTTCAACTAACTCCTCATCTTTTGGTGTATAGAGGATCTTACACCTTGCACCCCTCAGACTTGTTGTGGTTGTGGTTGTTATTTCCCCTCACCCCACCATGATAAGCTCCCATGAAGTTGGGGCTTGTCACTGTGAGGGCAAACAAGAAGTGAGATAAGATGAATGAGGAGAGAGTTAAAATGACTAGTAACTGGTGTTCTGAGTCACATGCAAGTGAGAGAGAGAGAACATCAAAAGTCTCAAATTATCAGGTATGAGATGATAAGTATTTATACTGAAGAGTCATGTGCATAGACCATGTAGTTATTAGTGGCTGAAAGTGTCACAGTATAGTATGAGTGGGAAAGTATGTAGAGTGCAAGAAAAATGTCAACATGCCACAATACCTATCAATGCAATAGTGAGAGGTGCTGCAGGTAAGAGTAAAGTGGTTTAAGAATGAGATGGAAGAGTAGAATGAGGATACTCGCTCAGACAAGATAGAGAGTGTCTGAGGAGATCATATGGTAGAAATGTACATGTAGCCATGAACAGGTGAGCCCCCAAGAGTGATAGATGGGAACCAAAGAGTATATTGTGCCTATCAAGGCAGCAAGAGCAGACATGTCTGCAAGTGATGTAGAGAGGGGTGGCAGTAGAGGAGCCATGACCCAATGTAAGAGAGATGTCAGACAGAGTAGAAAGTGTCTGAGGAGATTGTATAGTGGGAATCATCTTATGTAGTGTCTGTGAGTAGAGTTTGAGTGGAGAGTGTAAGTGGAGAGAACAAGAGTTACTAAATATAGATGTGGGGCATGCATCATATTGATGCAGTGAGCAGGGCCTGTGTGAGAAGGTGTAGTAGTCTATTGTGTGAGTAAGATATATGCATGATATAAGTGATAAGCTCTCATGGTGATGAGGCTTGAGACTGCAGGCATATGCAAGAGATGAGACAGAACAGCCAGTCAACTGGTGCTTATGAGAGTAGGAGACAAAAGGTGTCACTGGAGTCTATAATATTCCAGGACAAGTCTGTAGCTATAAGTATAGACATGGATGGTGCACAGACCATGTAAGTAACTGTGGCTGAATGTGTGTGCAGAGTATAGTAGACCATGTGAGAAAGTTCAACAATAAGTGATATATGTAATGAAGAAGTGTGTATGTGAGGAAAGTTGAACAAAAATAGACATACAAAGTCACCAAGAAAGCCATCTTATGTAGAGTCCACAGAGAGAGTTGGAGCAGAGATGTAAGAAGTGTAGAACAAGGACTACCATATGTAAATGTGGGGCACATGTCATATTGACACAGTAAGTGGGGCCCATGTGGGAAGAGATAGTAGTCCATGATGTAATGGGTATGTGTTATAAACACAGGTCTGGGCAGGCAAGGCTCAGAAGGTGATAGATAAGTGTCAAGGTGTATCTGACCCCCAAGTGGATGGAGAGAGTAGTCATGCTGCAGTAGTAGAGAGTGTGCATGCAGGTTATGGCAGGCAAGAGCATACAGTGTTATTGGACAACAGAACCCTGAAGGGAGAGATGCTATAAGCATAGCTGCAGTGTGGTGTGAAATGGTAGTGAATGCAGTATGGCAACACCAAGTAGGAGACAGTCAGACTGAGTGAAAGATGGCTAAGTGAAGTGGGGACACAGACCTGCAGCATGGTGTGAAATGGTAGTGAACACAGTATGGTGACACCAAGTTAGAGACAGCTGCAGAGGCTATAAGATAGAGTGAAGATGGGAAAGTAAGGTACTTACTCAGACTGAGTGAAAGACATCTGAGTAAATGTGGTGTAGGAGCCCATCTTATATAGTATTGGTTGGTAGAGTTGGGGCAGAGAGTATAGTGATAAAGTGCAACAACTACCATATGTGGGAGGGACATGCATCATCCCAGAGATGTGAGTGGAGTGTGAGTGTGTGGAAGTATGTGTGGGTAGTCTGTGGAGGTGCAGTAAGTATGATGTGTATGAACATGTAAAGTACATGTGGAACAAGTGGTAGCAAGTGGGGAGAGAGGCTGAATGAAAATAGTGTAGTATGCTCACAAATATTCAACAGAGAGAGGTGTGGCAGATGCAGGTGCCACAGCATAAGAGTAAAGAACTGCAGGGGAGTGGACAGTGAGAACAAGGTAGCAAGTAGAAGGGGGGTACTCACTCAGACAAGACAGATGAACATCTGAGGAGTTATGTAGTATGTAGGTTATCTTATATAGTAGTGGAAGTGAAGGTTGAAGTGGAGAGCAGGAAGTGTAGAACAAAGACTACCATAAGAGGATTGTTGAAGACTGGCACGCATGTATATCTCATTTGGCTTTACCTACACACCATATATGAACAATCACTTACCTCTACCCCTCAGATCACTTACTACATCTCCAAGGGTACTCACACCCCACTCTATACTCCAGGACAATGTGTGTTCCCCCACATTAGGTAGCTGTTGTATTTCATTCATCTTCTCCGCTTCAATTCTACCTACACCTCACTATATAAGATGGACAACTACACCACAACTACTCAGACATCTTTCACTATGTCTGACTCTCTACTCATCACATGTGGCACATGCTGTGTCCACACATACTTTACCACTGCAGTGATGTCACTACCAACCACACTCATTGCTATAAGCCTCTCATACATGCTAACACTCATATACATCATGGTTGCAATCATCTCCCATATCCTGCACAAACAGGTTATGGGCCCTGTCCAGCACACAGGAGCAAACGCAACCTGCACCATCGCTTATATCAGCATCAACATCCTCACCCTCACACTCATCCCCACTGTCTCTGCTGTCTCACTACCAAAAACCACAATACCACCACTGGATGGCTCCAGCAACTACAAATCTTGGTCAATACTTGTCAAAAATGCCCTCCTCATCACAGGGATATGGAAAGTAATCGTAACAGACAAACCAACACTGCAATACACAAAAATCACAGATACAGAAATGTTGTCCTCCAGAGAAGTAAAGACAACTGTACAGTTCAACAAAATTGACATAACTAACGAAGCAGAACGAGCAAAGTGGGAAGATGATGATGACATTGCAACAGCATACATTGTGCTATATGTCAGTTCTACTCACTTACACCTCCTCTCTGACAACAACTCCACCTCATGAAACTGGGACATACTGAAGAACAAGTTCAGAACACCTGGTGCTATAGCAACATTCACAAAGCTACGGGAAATACAAATGTTCAAGTTCAACACACATGGCTCTTTCATCGCACAAATTGATGCACTAAAACTTGCACGTGTGCAACTAGTGGACTGTGGCCACACCTTAAGTGATAACGATTTTGCAATTACAATGCTCACAGCCTTACCAGACTCCTGGTCCCATATGGTTTCCACCTTTGTCACAAGCCAAGAAGACCTGGACCTAATCACTCCAGAAGATGTGCGTGCACGTATTATCGATGAGGCCAACCAACTCTCCAGTACCTCAAATTCTATCCTATCTGTCATGCAGCACTCACGCGGCTTCATGGCACCTTCAAACACTTTCACATCTCCTTCCACCTCCTCCAGCTTCACCTCTCATGGTAAACCAAGACTCAATCATTATACATGCACAAAATGTGGGCCCAGTGGACACTCAGATGAGTATTGCTGGGTACTGCACCCAGAGAAGAAAAAGGAGAGAGGAAATACTGCTAAGTCTGCCACTATCAATACTGCTGTAGTCAAAACTCCTCCTGTACCTCCTCCTCCAGTAGTATCATCTACTTTGAATGTTATGGGAGCTGGCCCATCAACTTTGTTCTATTTCAACACCTGAAATGACTGGATGCTCAATAGCGGAGCTAGTGACCATATCTCTCCACATCCTGAAGATTTCACACCAGGATCAGTTCTCAACACCCCTGGATCTATTTGCCTAGGCAACAATGACACAATACCATACCTCAGCATCAGGACCATCAAAGGAACAACTATTGTCGACAGAAAACTATGCAACATAACACTTGAACAAGTACTCTATGCCCCATGCACTGGAGCATGCTTCCTTTTGATTCCACAACTCATGAGCAAAGACCTCTCAGTCACATACACTAAACGAAACCACAGAATATACAAAGATAATGAAACATGCATGCTAGGGACCACCCACAATGGAACATATTGGCTCAATCTCACCATTACCTCCTCATCACAACTTGCCGCTATCTCCACCCTCAAACCCACCTATGCAACTTGGCACCACCATCTGGCACACACTCCACAGACTCTACTAACCAAGTTGTGAGGCTCAACAGCGATATCAGGGTTCAACATCATGAACACCTCACCACACCACAACATGCCATGCACTGGATGCACATTTGGCAAGCTTGCACGCAAACCCTTCAAATGTTCACCAAAATGTGCCCTACAGCCACTAGATCTTGTACACAGTGACCTAGTTGGCCCTGTGCAGACAAAGTCACTACAGGGGTCAGTTTACTTCACCTCATTTATTGATGACTTCTCTGGTTATGCCGTGGCATATACTCTAACCACTGAAGACACTTTCTTGCAAGCCTTCACCATCTTCTTCGCATGGGCACAAACCCAAACAAACCAAAAACTCAAAACCTTACAAACAGATCATGGTGGTGAGTATGTAAACCATGTGGTATGACACATACTAGAACAAAATGGCAGCTCGCATAACCTCACCACCCCATATTCACCCGTGCAAAATGGTCATGTGGAATGGTGGAATGGTACCATCATCAACTCCACACTATCCATGCTACATGGTGCAGCCATCTCATGAGGCTTCTGGGAGTATGTGCTGACCTATGCCATCCACATCCACAACAGGATGCCCCAGCACATACACAATTGGCTAACCCCTAGCTTGCTGTGGCAAGATGGACACACTCCGGACATCTCCTACCTACGCATTTTTGGATGTCTAGCATATGTGGCCACACCTGCAGAACAACAGATGAAGCTAGATCCACACATGAAACCCATGGTGTTCATGGGCTGTGAACCTGGCTCAAAGGCATGGAGATTCTGGGATTGTGAGTCTCACTGCATCATGGTCTTGCAGGATGCAATATTCAATGAGTCCTCCCCATTTGCTCCTCCACAACTCCCAACTGGTCCAGCTCCTCCCCTGTTGCTTGACCCACCACAAATACATGCAGACAATGATGAAACAAGCTCAGATGAAGATGATGATAATGACAACTCAGGTCCTGACATTTCTGTACCACAACAAGCAGCTCCTGCTTCCCCAGTTGCTACCAGAACTGCCATCAACCCAATTACCACAATTCCATCACCAGTTGTGCCACCACCACCCACTCCCACTCCTGCAACACCTGCCTCACCACTGTGCATGCATGGCCCCATATTCCCAGTCACACCACCATCTGTTGCACCTCCTGTACCCTCATGGACATGCACAACACGCTTCTCTGACCGAGCACCTGCAATTGTCACTCCCTGTGCCAGATACGATGCTGAGACTGGTTGCAGTTGTGCGTGCCACACAGCACTATCAGGTGAGCTGGAACCCATATTCCAAATACTTAGCCCTATCACACCAGCTCCTCCACCATCCTCTCCAACTGGTATGCTCATGCCTGACAAACCCATCACATCAATGCCCCCACCACGATGCTCCACTTGTGCCACACATCCGCTGGCACACTATGGCAAAAGCACATATGGTGAGTGAACCTACACTGACATTCTTCAAGATCAGTTGGACGACAAAGATGACTCCTTCTCCACCCCAAATGTGGGGCCCTTGCTCTCAGCACTTCTTGCCACCACTGCATCCTCTGGAGACCCACTTACACTGCAACAAGCACACATGTCAGCTCATGCCACCAATTGGGATGATGCATGCTGCTATGAACTGGCCATGCTCAAAGGAATGGGTATGTGGACACTCACCAACCTGCCACCCAGATGCACCACCATCCCCAACAAATGGGTATTCAAACTGAAAAATGATGGACAATACTGCACCCATCTGGTAGCCAAGGGATTCAAGCAGATCCACAGAGTAGACTACAACGAAGTTTTCTCCCCAGTCACACAATTCGAGTCACTCTGATTCCTCTTTGCCCTTGCTGCTACACACAACTGGCATATCCACTCTATGGATGTGAAAAGCACTTTCCTCAATGGTATCATTGAGGAAGAACTTTACATGTGCCAACCTGAAGGATTCAAAATCCCTGACCTCGCCAACAAGGTCTGCCACTTGCACAAGTCCATCTATGGACTCAAGCAAGCTGCACGACAGTGGAACACGAAGATGGACACATCACTTGGTGAACTCCACCTATCATGGATCTCATCAGATGGTGGTCTCTATGTAAGATGGCAAGCAGGATCATTTTTATTCCTCGTACTTTACATCAATGATATCACAATCTTTGGCAGTGACCTAGACGAAGTACTAGAACTCAAACATGCCCTTAGCACTGCCTTCAAGATGTCTGATCTGGGCGAGACCACAATGTACCTTGGACTTGAAGTCTCACAAGACCGCACATGCCAGACACTGACTCTATGTCAATCCCAGTACACCTCAGACATTGTTACTCGCTTTGGCATGGCAGGCTGCAACATGATGGCCACACCGTTGGCACCCACTACAGCCCTCATCCTGTTCACTGGTACAGCTAGCCCTGCCTCCTGCTCATTATACCAGCAGATCATCAGGAGCCTCATGTACGCAGCAGTAGTGTTGAGACCTGACATCACCTATGCTGTCAACTCCCTCACCCATTATGCTGCCAACCCTGCGCCAGAGCATCTCACTGCCACAAAGCATGTCATATGATACCTTGCAGGTACCCTGTGCCTTGGGCTTTCCTATGATGGCACCTGCGACGACATCCTCATGGCCCACTCTGATTCCAATTGGGCAGCCTCCCTTGCTGACCGCTGCTCCACTGGAGCATATGTTTTCTTTCTGTGCAGTGGAGCCATCACATGGTCATCTCAATGCCAATGCATGGTGTTGCTCTCGTCAACTGCAGCTGAATACATCACCCTCTCACAAGCCACAGAGCAAGCCATGTGGTATGACCACCTGACCATGGAACTAGGGATTCCCTTTCCACTCCCCCTCACCATATATGGTGACAATAAAGGGTCCATCGACTTGGCCAACAACCCCATCATAGGCAAAGGCTCAAAACACATCAACATCAGGCACCACCACATCCATGAGTGCGTTGCATGTGGTCTTGTCTCACTCATCTGCCTACTGTCAGCCTTGGTCCTCACTGATTGCCTCACAAAGCCCCTGCCATGCATTCCTTTTGCCATGCAGTGTGCCACTCTCAGCCTGGTCATCATCAGTTCGCCAAACACAGGGGACTGTTGAAGACTGGCATGCACGTATATCTCGTTTGGCTTTACCTACACACCATATATGAACAATCACTTACCTCTACCCCTCAGATCACTTACTACATCTCCAAGGGTACTCACACCCTGCTCTATACTCCAGGATGACATGTGTTCCCCCACATTAGGTAGCTGTTGTATTTCATTCATCTTCTCCACTTCAACTCTACCTACACCTCACTATATAAGATGGACAACTACACCACAACTACTCAGATGTCTTTCACTATGTCTGAGTAAGTAATTTACTCTCCCCATCTTTGCCCACTCTTATACTCTCTGCAGCTCTCTACTCATCACGTGTGGCACATGCTGTGTCCACACATACTTTACCGCTGCAGTGACGTCACTACCAACCACACTCATCACTATAAGCCTCTCATACATGCTAACACTCATATACATCATGGTTGCAATCATCTCCCATATCCTGTGCAAACAAGGATGTGGGGCACACATCATATCAATGCAGTAAGTGGGGCCCATGTGAGAGAGTAAAGAAGTCCATGGAGATAGACATTGTAGGTAAGTGTAATGTGTACATGTGTAGTATGTAACAGTGGTGAAGCCAAACAGAAATGCAGTAAAATGTACAGAAGTTCAACATGTGTAGCATGGCATAAAGTCTAGTATGAGAGGGAAGCTGAACAAAAATAATACACACATATTCAACACATCCATATCATCCCTGAGTCCCACAAGAGGTCCATGTCGTGTGTCATGCTATTTGTGCTGTCATGCTGTCATACTGTCACACATTGCTGTAATCTCCAACAACATCTGCAGTCACTTCTGGAGCAATGGGGTGACCATATCCTCAAAGAATATATTTCTCCTGGGAAAAGGTGATGGTCTTGCATTTGTGATCCTGTGTGACCTGCATGCCAAGAATCCAGCTAATTTCACCAAGGTTGGTCATGTTGAAGGAATGTTTGAGCACCACCTTCACATTTTCTATTTTGTTGATACTGTGTGATGTGAGGACAATATTGTCAATGTGAATCACAACAATGCATGTGAACTTGCTAGATGTGTCATGTTTTAGAAAGATGGAGTGGTCAGCATTTGAGCATGTATAACCCAGTGCCTCAAAATTTCTTCTTCATGTGCTCATATCAAATTCATCCACCTTGGTGCATGCCATAAATGGATTTTCCAAGGTGCCAGACCTTACCTGCTGTGGGTTTGAATCTGGTGGGTGGCTCAAGATATATTTCTCTGTCAAGCATGCCATTGAGGTAGGCTGCCTTTACATCCATTTGGTGGACTTTGAAGTCATGTTTAGTGGCGATGGCAAGGATTGTGTGTAGCAATGAGATTTTCATGATTGGTGTGAATGTTTTGTTGAAATCAATGCCTTTGACTTGTGTAGGTCAAATGCCTGACCCTGCACATGTGCTACTACACTTCATAACTGAGCTACAATACTTTCATAGCAGAGTTACAACTCTACAGTAGTCATGTGTAAGATGGCAGTCCTACATATCCCATAAGGGAGACTGGCACGCACTAAACTAAGGATCACTCCAAAGAATAGGATTTGCCAGCCATAACAAGCTGGAGTATATTCAGCTATCTACAAAGAACCTATATACTACAGCTATAAGTGCATGGGCCAGCACAGTAACTATAGGGCAGGTCTATGAAGACAATACCCACAGTATGCTAAGAGTGGCCTATTGGATGGTCTTAGGGAAGGTCTAGAATATTACTCCTGGTAACCAAGGTTTGGATATTGGCTTGATGAACGTAATAGAGCTTCCTGATGACGATGAAGAATGGGATTAACGATATGGTTATGAGGATAATTCCACCAATAATGATATGAAGATCCAGGATGACGAGTGTAAGATGTCTAGCGACGTTCTAGTGACTTTAGAATTCTTGACTTAGTTCTGAGAGAGTGAAGTGAGTGATTGACGAGCTTAGATCAAGCGCAGTATAAGGAAGATTCCCTAGATTGCGAAGTTGACAAGACTGGGGTTTAAGACTGCCAGTCTGTCAACTATTTATACAAAACTGGAGATCTAACTATAGTAATGTTGCGCAGTATTGCACAGTAAGTAAACGATAATGCGCAGTAATGCGCAGTAAGTACGCGTCCATATGATATAAGTGGCTCAGCCACAAGCGCGAAACGAACATGAGATAAACAAAGGTAAATAAGGACGAGAAATGAGAGTCCTTGCTAATTGTATAGTAATAGTCCTTAGCAAGTAAATGTTATAATAAATAAAAGAAAGAGAAAAAGATAAGTCTTAATATAGTACTTGGAGCTATGCTCACACTTAAGTATGTAATTACTTAAGTACTATAAAAGAGAAAAGAAAAGGATAAGTCCTTACTAAGTAAAGTGGAGCTAAGCTCACACTTGTAGTAATAATACTACACTTTACTAGTAAGTAAGATAAAGAAAAGAAAAGAAAAAAAAGGAAAAAAACGCGTTACGAGGTGCCAAAGCAAGTGCCTCGTAACACAGTACACTATGACATCATGCGCAGCATGGGCACATCCAGAAGAGAAGCAACAAAAGAAGGTAAGTAGATAAAGATAAGATGAGATCTGATAGACTGAAAGGAAAGAAGATCTAATCTTATCTAATCAAAAGGAAAATAAAAGAAAAGTAAAAGAATAAAGAAAGGAATAAATGCTCCATAAATGAAGCCTGACATCATGACAGCTCCACATCATGCTATTAGTACTTCATTTAGACAAGGCCTGGTAGCTCAGTGGTTAGAGTGCCCACCTGGAGTAAGGGAGGTCCTTGGTTTGAACCCAAGCCAAGTCACTATCTTGGCAATTGTGCATTCTAACAACTTGCATGAAGCCTTTCATGACTAAGCATGCTGATGAGCATCATGCATGCATAGCAATGGAAAACAACAATCAGTGACATCAGGCAAATACAGTGACATTAACACACCACATGTGATAATCATCCACAGTCACATCAATTGTTATGCAGCACTTGCTTTGGCACCTCATAACATGTTTCTTTTTCTTTTCTTTTTCTATCTTACTTACTATAAGTGTAGTACTAACTACAGTTGTTGAGCTTAGCTAGCTCCTACTTATAGTAAGGACTCTATCTCTTTTCCTTTATAGTACTACTACAGTATTTATATACTGAGTTGTGAGTTTTACTCCAAGTACTATAAAAGCTTCTTTATCTTTTATCCTTTCTTTATTGATTATAACATTTACTTGCTAAGGACTATCACTATACAATTAGCAAGGACTCACCCTATTTCATCTTTATTTGTCCTTGTTTACATCTTGTTTCACTCACACCTGTGGCCACATTCACTTAGTTCACTATGGATGCAACTCAGTCACATGATCTCATTGATTGCTGCACAATCATCATTGATCAGTGAACTTTAGTTACTTGTACTGTCTTTAGGGCTCTGGTTTTGTATAAGTAGTTGAAAGACTGGTGGTCTTAAACCACAGTCTTGTCAACTTTGCAATCTAGGGATTCTCCTATACTGCACTTGACCTAAGCTTGCTACAATCTCATTTCACTCCCTAAAGAACTAAGTCTAAGATATCTAAGTCACTCTTAGTGTCACTAAGACATCCTAAACTTGTCACCCTGGATCCTTGTTTATTCATCAACATTCTGGAAAACCTTCCTCAAGTGACAACTTCAGGAGATGAAGCCATTACCTCATCCACCCCTTTCAATCAATCAAGAATCACCCCCAGAATTATGACTTCAAACACAGCTGATCTGATGCCAACAACAAATTACCTGAACCTGATGAGAATTCAATCAATTATACCAAGAATTGCTAACATGTCATCTGCTTCCTCCATGGAACCCAGACTCAATAAGCCATCTGAGTTTTCTGGAACTGAATCCACCACCAAGGACTTTATCCAAAAGATTAAACTCCATTTCTTTACCAAGAATATACAGATAAAATTGCCTTTGCATTATCCTTTTGTAAAGAAGGAACAGTTGCTGGAACATGGGCTGGACAAATCATCAATCAGCTTACCATGAACCCTTCAATACTCACATGGAAGCAATTTGAGACACAATTTGGTGACAAGTTCTACCCTAGCAATGAAGGCAAATTATCACACAACAACCTGGATAGGTTAGTCCAAGGAAGAGGCACTGCTTTGGAATATGTCACAGTATTCAATTCAATCACCAACACCATGGGTTATAATGACATAACCAACATCAAGAAATTCAAGAACAGCCTTAGGAAAGACATCAAGGATACCATCATGACAACCAGGGATACATTACTGATAACCTTAAAAGAATGGCAAGACCTCACCATTAGCTTAGACCAGAACTGATCCAACAACAACTTCCAGAACAGCCCAGGTCTGGTCAAGGTGGATGATTCCTTTACCCTGATGATTTACTCAAAGGGGATATTGACTCTTGCCTAAGGAAATTAAAACCATGCACCATACAGTAATCAAAGACTTCTCTCCCATGGAAACATTCCAAGAAGAAGTATTCACATGTGCCAGGTTTACCAGAAATGGAAGATTATTAGATGAAGAATGTGACAAAAGGAAATGAGAAGGAGCTTGTTTCAGATGTGGTATCAAAGGACACTTTGGCAGAGAATGTAAGATCAAATGTGACCAGAATTATGGAACACCCAAGCCTGCTTATGCAATAAGGGGAACTCAAGAGTGTAATGAAGAAGACCCCATGATTACCATCTCCCATGCCCTTATGAAATTATCCAACAAAGACAAAGTGGAAATGCAAGATCTCTTTAAGATCACTCAGAATTTTTAACATCTCCTAAGTCAGTGATGGACAAAGAAGTAACTGATTCGATTATGGACATTTTGAGCAGGACTTTGACCATGGACAAAGAATTGTATATATCTTTTTCAAAATATAATGGTTCTCCTTCCATTTGAATTCCTGTCAAAATCTCTGTAAGGAATCAGAAAGTTGCCACTCAAGCTCTCATCAATAGTGGAGCAACCAGAATCTTAACACATCAAGATTTCATATGCCTACACAAAATACCCACCCAGGAACTTGAACAACAAATACCTGTCAAAGATATTGACAGAACAAAGAATATCAGAGGTGATATCACACACACATGTCAAATCACCTTATGAATCAAGAAAAAACAAAAACAACAACCACATATAGAAATGAACAAATTCTATATTACTGACTTAGGAAAAGAAGATGTTATCTTAGGAACTGATTGGTTATGACAACATAATCCAAGTATCAATTGGACCAACAACACAGTTTCATTTTTATGATGTCCATCAGGATGTAACCCTTCCCTGACAACCATCACACTGGCATTTTCTGAAGAAGATGAATATCCAAATCAAATTGAAGATCAATGGACAATAGGTGGATTAAAATGACCTTATCCACACAAATTGCCATGAACAACCAACATGATGGAAAAGGAATGGAGTTAGTCCCACTCCATTATCACAATCTAGGGAAAGTCTTCAATGAAGAAGCTTCCACTTGATTACCAAAATGCCACTCATGGGATCATGCAATCAACCTAAAACCTGGAATAGAACCATATGCCAGAAAGGTGTACCCCATCAGCAATAAACAACAAGAAGCTCTTCACACATTCATATCTGAAAATAGCAAACAAGGGTACATCCATCCATCAAACTCTCCCTGGGCAGCCCCTTTTTTCTTTGTTGGCAAAAAAGATGGCAAATTACATCCCTGTCAAGATTATTGGAGATTAAACAAAAGAACCATCACCAACAAATACCCCCTGCCACTTATCCCTGAACTCATTGACAAACTTAAAGGTGCTACAATCTTTACTAAACTTGATCTCAGATGGGGTTACAATAATGTATGCATCAAAGATGGCAATGAACACAAGGCCACATTCATTGCTGATGGGAAATTATGGGAACTCACAGACATGTTCTTTGGCCTCCAGAATTCCCCAGCTACATTCCAGTCCATGATGAATGCCCTTTTTGACAACCTTATCACTATGGGACATGCAGTCATCTACATGGATGACATCCTCATCTTCTCAAATGATCTACCAGAACATCAGAAATTAGTTTGCCAAGTTCTCCAGTGTCTTATTGATGAAGATCTATTCCTGAAACTGGAAAAATGCTTCATCAAGAAGGAATCTATCAAATATCTTGGCATGATCATTTCCCATGATCAAGTTCACATGGACCCTGCCAAATTGTCAGCAATCACTGAATGGCCTATTCCAAAGATGTACAATTGTTCTTAGGGTTTGGAAAATTCTATTGATGCTTCATCAAAGATTTTGTGAAGATGACCAAACCTCTTATGGAACTAACTCATAAGGATCAACCTTGGGATTGGACCGATACCCAACAAACTGCATTCATCACCACCCTGATCCTTCTGATACCTGATTTTGACACCCCCTTTAAACTCAAAACTGATGCTCTGGACTTTGATTATGGCACCATATTATCACAACAAGGGCTGGATTCCCATTGGCACCCTGTCACATACCTGTTAAAAACATATGGCCCCACCAGAATGTAACTATGTCATTTACAATAAGGAACTTCTTGCCATTATCCATGCCCTCAAAATCTGGTGTCATTATCTCAAAGGAAGCCCTCACCCCATGGACATCTGGTCCAATCACAAGAACCTCAAATACTTTTCTGTGGCCAAACAACTTAACTGGTGCCAAGCTTGTTGGAGCTTATTCCTTTCCTGATTTAACTTTTTGATTTCCCACCATCTGGGTGCCCTCAATAAAGCCAATTGTCTGACCAGGAGGCCAGACCATGAGGAGGGGGTAATTTCAGACAATTCCAACTAGTGTAAAAACCTGTTTCATTGCAACATTGAGTTATAAAGCATCATCTGTGACAGTATCCATAGTTGTAGCAACAGAGAATAAGAGGTATACATATGCTGTTGCAATAGGGAATAAAAGGAAACATTTCTCTATCTATTTACAGACCAATCCCAGTCCACAAACCAACTCCAATTTCCAAACCAATACACCAATCCCAATCACCTACCCATCTGTCCTCTCACCATAAACCCTGTGCCACCACCTAGGAATGGAGAAAGTAGGTGAGCATAATACAACAGTGCAATTCAACAGTACAATTTACCAATGCAATACAGAAAATGATCTTGCCTGAACACTTCACTCCCTGCTTTGGTACTGCTTTTTCTACACCACATTAAATAAGAAAATGGTATGTAGTCTGTTAGCAACAAAAGTATTCTAGAAACCCTCAGGATACATCACATTCAAGGCTGATCCTCCTTGGGAACCCTGTTGCATTGCAGCATAGAGCAATAGGACATCACCTGTGAAAGTATACATAGGTTGTTGCAACAGAAAATAATACCCTACCTATCTACAGACCAACTCCAATTTACAGACCAATCCCAACCTACAGATTAATTCCAATTGCCTCTCCAGCTATAGAGTAAAGACCTATCCTATTGCATTGCAACATTGACTAAAGGAGACATAGTTGAATGAGTTGTAACATTCCTCACCAATGTCCCTGTCCTATCCCTGTCCCTGCCCTGTCCCTGTCCCTGTCCCTGTCCCTGTCCCTGTCCCTGTCCCTGTCCCCATCCCTAGTGTAAAAACATGTTGTGTTGCAACATCAAGTTATAAGACATCATCTGTGAAAGTATACATAGCTTGCTGCAGCATAAATATGCTCTATCTATCTACAGATCAAGTCCAATTTCCAGACCAACCCCAACTTACAGACCAATTCCAATTATGACTCCAGCTGTAATGTATAGACCTGCTGTGTTGCAACATCGGCTAAATAAGGCACAATGAAAGATTTATCTGTGTCATTATACATAAGTTGCAACAGACCTTGTCAATGTCCCTGTCCTGTCCCCATCCCTATTGATCATCACTGGCTATCAGCCATGAAAACCCATAGCCATAGCCATAGCCATACCCAGGCATACCTATTGGCAAAGCCTGTGTAGGTGCATTATACTGACAATGATCACTCCTCATCCATGTCCCTGTCCATCAACACAGGAACTCTGCACCTGTGAAAGAGATGATTGTCAGAAAATAAAAGAGAAAATATGGTAATCAACACTGCCAAAGAATTTAAGTGTAGATCCATAATAATAGAAGAATGACCAACATGATTGTAGAGCCAAAGTACCCAGCCTACTTGCAGGCACAATGATACTCATGAATACAGTAGCATGATTCAATACAGAAAAAACATAGCCTGAAAATTCTGCCCAACATGTTATTGTTTAAGAAGATATTATCAACAGAACTCACAAAGAGATTTGCAAAATGTCAAGATAGAGTAAACACCTGTTGCATTGAAATATCAATTAATAAGACATGATCAATGTAGATATATGTAGCAACAGAGAATAAAAGGAAACAATGATAGATGCAATGATAGATATAAGTAGAAGTGGATGAAGAATAGGCACAAAGTTGAATATAATTGATAGTTCTGTTGACAGAACACATACCTGTGATGTAGGGAACTTGAGGATGAAAGAAGGAAAGGAAAGTGAGGGCATGATGCTTGTCTGCCAGTGTACACCAGCACAGCACAGCACACACATGCAGGAGGAATATGCAGCATGCTGCACAGTGGCAGCACAGGCAAGGTGGTGACCACACTGTTTGTATGGCAGTGGCATGGGCAGGTAGGGGGCTGCATGCTGTTGACACAGTGGTGACATGAGTGCACAGGCTGGCATAGAGGGGGAGGTATGTACCATGGACATGGGTGGTGAGCCAGAAACCTGCCATGCTGTGGTGGAATGGTGGTGGCATGGGTGTGCATGTGGGTGCAGCACCCTGGTACAGCAGCAGCATGGGTGGCCAGGCAGGGTTGTAATGGCCATGTGCTGTTCATACAGTGGCAGCACAGATGGTAGGGGATCACATGCTGTTGACACAGTAGTGATGCAGGTGTGCAGATGGGCACAGGAGAAGGGATGTACTGATGGCCTGCGTCATCTTAAGTGGATGCAGGTGGCAAGTGAGTATGCTGTGGTGCTGCACTGGTACAGCAGTGGTGTGGGCACACATGTGGGCACAGCAGTGGCATGGGCAAACATGAAGGCACAGCATCCTGAGGTGCAGGCAGGTGGGAAGTGGGTAAGCAAGGGAAATTCTGTGTGAGAGAAGACACACCAATTGCTTCAATGCACTCTATGCACCATGGTTTGAGCTGCCCCACGATGCCATCACCACCATGACATGCATGGGCAGGGGCAGCACAGGCCCATGTGGCCTCATGCACTGTGCTGTTGCCAGCCAGCACCTCAGTCATGCAGTGCCTGTTGGGCATGCCACAGTAGGGGTGCAGTACTGGGCCACATGTAGCATGCTGTTCATACAGTGGTGGCACAGGTGGTAGGGGACCATGCACTGTTGACACAGCAGCAGCATGGGTGTGCATGTGCAGTAAGCAGAAATGAGTGCAAGAAAAGAGGGTGCACTGAAACATCTTACCTGGGGGCAGCACCTTGAGCACATGTGGAGCTGAGAGCAGCATGGGCCCATGCATCTTTGTGTATTGTGTGGTTGCCAGCCAGGACCTCAGCCATGCACTGTGCCTCACACCTTGCACTCATGCCACACCTGCATGGCCTCATGTCCAACCCCATGCCATCACTTGCAGTCATGGAGGTGTTTAGGGCTGTGCACAAATGTGCTGGGCCTGCTGTCCTACAACATACCTGAGGCAGCATGTGTGGTATGCACAGCACTCAGTGTGTGGCCACTTGACCTCATGGAGAGCCACACACCATTCATACAGCAATGGCATGGGCAGGTAGGGGGCCATGTGCCATTGGTAGGGTGGTGGTGTAGGCATGCAGGTGGGCACAGGGGAAGGGACATACCAATCACCCACATCATCTTGAGTGGATGTGGGCAGTGAGTAAGCTGCCATGCTGTGCTGGTACAGCAATGGCATGGGAGGGAGGCTACAGGGCCAGATAGTCTGTGGGGATAGCAGATGAGTCAGCTCCTGCATGCAGTTTATTTTTTCTTATAATACAAAAGATAAGCAGCAAGGCTATGCAGCACATGTCAGGATGCATTTATTTTCTTTTCATTTTACGATTTCTTTTATCCTTATCACTCAAGATCTACACAAGATATCTTATCAGATCATGTAGATCTTATCGCGATTATGTATGACTCATTCATCATTTTGTCATCAGCCCAATTACTATACACATATGACACATATTCTCACAGTCACTTACAGAGCTTCTCACAGGTGCTGCGCATCCTTACTGATGCTGTGCAAGTTGCTTATTGATCATTCACAGGAATGCTGCACATTCCTTTATGATACACCTGCCCTAAAGTACATACATGGTCTGTGCGCAGGTTTCCTTTAGTATATATACTTCAGCTGTATCATAGTTACTCTTCAGCTGAATACATCTGGGATATCCGTTTGCTTAAGCGTGATCTCATCCCTCTTGTTAGCCTTACTCCTTTTCCTTATACATTGTGTGACCTTGCTGGCAAACGTCGGCCTCACAGCACATGGTGGTGGTGGGCAGCCAACACATGCAGCATGGCCAGGTGTGATGACAATTGTTGAGCAGCCAGCACTGCAGCACATGGCAGTGGTGAGCAGCCAAATGCATGCAGTGTGGGGGGTAGAAGCTCAGATATGATGGGCAGCCCATGGATGCAGTAAATGGCAGTGGTGAGCAGCTAGCACATGCAGCATGGGGGCAGCAGTGTGAGTGGTTGCAAAAAAAACAGGATGCATGTGCCGGCACACTGTGTGGCATGGCATGCACATGGCATGCTGCCATGTGCAGATTATAGTGGAGTTGGGTAAGCAAGAAAAACCACATGGAATTTTTAACTAACAACCATGCTCCCATTCTTAAGTAGACTAGTGTAAAAACCTGTTGCATTGCAACATGGAGTAATAGGATATCATCTATGACAGTATACATAGGTTGTTGCAACAGAAAATCAAAGGAAACAGTGCTCTACCCATTTACAGACCAAGGAGTATCCAGAGAATGAGAGGTATACATAGGGAATAAAAGGAAACATTTCTCTATCTATTTACAGACCAACCCCAGTCCACAAACCAACTCCAATTTCCAAACCAATACACCAATCCCAATCATGTCCCTTCCACCATAAACCCTGTGCCCTCACCTAGGAGGGGGGAAAATAGGTGAGTACAACACAACTGTGCAATTCAACAGTACAATTTACCAATCCAGTACAGAAACCAATCTTGCCTGAACACTCCACTCCCTGCTTTGCTGCTGTTGCTTCTTCTACACCACATTCAAGGTTGATCCTCCCTGGGAACCCTCAGGAAAGAGGACCTTGATCCTGTCCCCAGATGTGCAGCATGACAATGCAACATAGAGTTGGCCATGGGCAAAAACTCCAGAGTGCAAGTCCAATCCAACATGACTGACTGATTGACCTTGTGACTTGTTGATGGTCATGGAAAAGGCAAGGTGAACTGGGAACTGGGAGTGTGATAGAGGAATGGGCAGTGACTCTTCAGAGGGCTCCAAGACCATCCTGGGGATGAACACAATCCCACCTGCATGCTTGCCACCCAAGATGCAACACCTGAGAACATGTGGTTTGGCCTCCAGCAGCAATAGGTGAGTCCCATTGCAGAGTCCATGGGATGGGTCCATATTCCTGAGGAGCATGAGGGGACAGCCAACTTTGACATGAAGGTGGGCAAGGGGGATGCCAGAGACATTGAG